>APFE031131508.1:0-13965 GCA_000404065.3 Pinus taeda
AAGATTTACATAAAAATGATCTTTATGTTATATAAGAAAGGAGTTAGTTACAAACTTCTAGACATCCATTCATGCATGAAATTCAACTATGAACATCATTAACATAAAGAAAGAAGCGTTTCGGGAACAAGACGTGTTTCTTTATTAGACAAATAGAATAATATGAAAAAAAAGCAATATCACCTGAACCACTTCTGCAGGCTCAAAGCTCAGCCTCCTTCTGGATCCGTCCCGCCTCAAGCCTCTAGTAGGTCACCTTCCAATACTCACTCCAAGATGTCATGACTAAGGGATGAACATCAAATGACAAGGAAACAAGGGTTTCCTGTGCAATATGGGGGGAAGTGCAGAAGGCACAAGGGTCTTCAGACCTGATCAGGGGGAAAAAACTCAGTATAATAACCTTGCTCTATACTCTCTCCTCCTTTAGGCCTTTCCTTTGATGTCTTTTTATACCAATTCCAAAGTAGTTTTTTAGTTAGGAATTGGTTGGGGACAGTTGAGGCCACGAGCACTAACAGGTGATCAACAGGTAAAACCCGAGATCTCCACCCAAAAATAAGGAGTTTTATAGTTTTTTAAGTGTTTTAATACATATACGCGGGTTGGGTATATATGAACCCGCGTACACACGCGTTTAACTCAGGGCAATGTCGCGTACAGGGAATAAAACACTGTTTTTTAGATTTTGGACCAGGTCTGGAAAGAGGGGTTGCCCTAGGCCATGAGTGCAGCATCAAAAACCATAATAGTGAGATTTGGAGCTATAACACCTACATAGAAACAACTTGCAGGTATCGAGTTGCATGTATGATTTCCTTTGCTATTTTTGGCATGCATGGTACATGCATGTGTGTATTTTGTTCTCTTGTTGTTATTGACATGGGGTTTTCTAGGTGTGACAACAGTTTTAGCTTTGCCTTTCCATTTCTGGATAGCCATGGTGTGATGGGGTTCTTTCATTTGGTTGGTCTTTGGATTACTAGATGGTTTTGGAATCGAGTGAGGTGGTCTCAAGAAAATTCCCAAGGTCTTAGGAATTCCTTAAATGGTAATGGCAGGATACATGGTAAAGCCTGAGGGTAGAGACAAGAAAATTCCTCAAGGTATTGGTGAAGAAATCTGGAGGAATCCAAGGTTGTTTAGGGTCTAGTGATCCCTTGATTAGTTTTGACGAGATTGCTGTAAAGCCTCATAGTGTATGTTTCTTTGTTTAATCCTAGGAATCCATTGACCGATAATGGCAAGATTGCGGTAAAGCCTAGTTGGGTAGGTGCTTGCTTCTAGCCTAAAAATCCATTGACCAATAATGGCGGGACATGCAATAAATCCTGAGGAAGCCCTTGTTGTTTTTGTGAGTCCTGCATTCATGATTGGAATATGTCACAGGGGTGATTAGCTGAAAGAAAGATTTGGTTTAGCTCAGTATATGGTCAAGTGGTACTGGAAGTCCCTTACTTGGTTGGATTTTGCATATGTTAATAAGAGATCATTTCCTCTTGCAATTTATGAGTATTTACACTTGTTATTATGTGGCTTTTATGGTTGTTATATCATTGTTAGTATTCTGGTTATATGATGGTTATAAGCATGGTTTATGACAGATTCTAGCTATGTATTTTATCATGTTTTGATTGGGAAATGAATGGTTATTGAATGTGTGACGTAATAAATGTTATTGCAGCAATTATGAGAAGTCATTAGACCTTCTTGGGTGATTTTTAGATAAGTATGAGACCCCTATGTTCAAATATGCATTCATGACCTGTAGATTACATGTTTTCCATATGTTTGACAAAATGTATGTCATGGTTAGACCTGGTTAGGTCAATTCCTTGATTAAGTTTTGTGTTAGAGACTTTTTCCTTGTGTTATTTTTTTTTTTTGGAAAGTCTCATCAAGTTCTGGGTAGTGAATTAGTGTCTAACCCTTAAAAGGTGGCACATATCTGAAGGTTGCAAGCTTAGAACTGAGAAATTGGGATTGTAGTTGCAACCTTGCAGGACTATGCATGTTATTGGAGGCCTATAGTCACATGGATGTAGGCTTGTGCATGTGACTGGTAGCCTAAGTTAGTGAAAAATCAAGTTAGCTCAAGATTTTGGCACTTCGAGTGGTTGTTTAGCTCCTATGGGTCCTATGGCTCCCGATGAAGGTCAGTGAAGTTTTGAGTTGTCGATTCCACTTCCTTAAATGTACTTAGGAGGTTGAGTCATGTCATAGTATCCCTCAACTCATGTTTACCCTGACAGACAAGTGAAAGTGGATAGATATGGGAGGGGGTGTTACAATAGGTGACCATGCCAAAACTATATTCTCAATCAAAATATTGTCACAAATCACCAATTGATATAATTGATCCCCTCCAAAAGGAAAATATGTTTTTTTAGGAAAATATTAATGAAGTTGAGCATCAATTTGTGTTATCGATGTTTTCCATTTTAAAATCATCTCATCGTATTGATATATTTAGCATATCTCATATATGCCTATAAGATAATCAAATGCAACACTTGTAAATTGATCATGTCACTAATTGGTACCATGAATCAAAAAGTTGATTGTTGATGTATTGAATGTTGGAGCCTCGACTCGAGAAAAAGGATGCAAGGGGATCTTCTAAGGAAGAGACTCAATTTTGGGGGAATGTTTAAGTTCTCTAAGCAAGAGTGTCCAGTACCCATTGACTTCCCCACTAAATCTTCCACCACACACACACACACACACACACACACACACACACACAACACACCACCACACACACACACACACATATATTATAATATATTATAATATATATATGTATATGTATATGTATATGTATATTGTATGTATATGTATGTTATATATATATATATGTATATATATATTTTTATTGATTATTATATATATATATATTAATATATATATAATATATATATATATATATTATATATATATATATAGTAATATATAAATATTATGTATATATATATATATTTATTAATATTATATTATATATGAATATATATGTATGTATGTTTATATATGTATGTATGTGTGTATGTTTTTGGTGTTGCACCCTTTTTGTTTGGAATTTTGTCTCCTTCGCTTACTTCTATATTCCAAAGTCATATGTTTTTGTTGATTTTATATTTTCAAGCCATGACATTCATGATCTTATTTTCTTCATTCTTTGATTTGTTCGTGTGAATCATTTTCTTTGTATCTCATAACTTGTTCTTACACTACCCTTATTTGTTCTTCAATTTTAGCATTATGATGAGACATGATTATGTTTTGTTCAATATTTTACTCCACTTGATATCATACCACACAAAAGAAAACACTTAATTAGATGAATATATAGGAAGGAAAACTGTCGCTTGTTAAATAAATCAGTTCATTTGGAGATAAACTTAATAAGTATATTAAGAAGTCAATGTAGTGTAAAGAACAACATAATAACTCTACATTGAAAATAATGCACCTAAAGAAGGAAATTAAGAAATCGATACTTCAATTGATGTATTGTTAGAAGGGCCATATTTATTTTGGAAAAAAATAACTTTACATTACAAACAATGCACATAAAGAAGGAATTTAAGAACATGATGCTTACATTAATGCGTTGTAAGAAGGATCATATTATTTTGATGTTGGAATTATTGTGCAAACAAAACTTAAGAATGAATATCCACAGATAGAGGTTTTAGTTCTTAGAGTCAAACATACCTTACAACATAAAGAGAACACTACATTAAACTAGCATACTCTTGAAGCGGGAGAAAGGAACACCAAACCAAATCCAAAGTGTATATGGTAAAAAAATTATCTTTATTTTTTCAACACTATTGTTATTCATCTTCTTTTTGTTTTTGTTTTTGCTTTTGTTTTTTGTTTTTGTTTTTGTTTTTGTTTTTGTTTTTATATAGGTCTTTTTAGGACTAAATAAACTAATTTAATGATAACATAAGTTGTGAAAATAAGTGATTTTTTTCCCCAAAAAAATATCTTGGTTGACATGGTTCAATGATGAAGTCCACATGTCTCTTGTGATTAAATATCCAAGGAACCCCTACTTCAACATGCCTACACAATGTGAAAACTGACAATCCATCTATTTGGCTAATTAAAAGTCAGGTATTGAAAACATGTCAATGATGAAGAATATTATATACATTTGTATGACAAGGTAGTGTCAATACATCAACAATGAAGAATATTGCATCCATTTGTATGACATGGTAGCATAAATAAAGATGATGACACACAACCACATGTCAAGCGTGGCTAGTCAAAGTTATAATTAGTCAATACATATGTGTGAAAAGGAGGTGGGAAGCATGGTTGCCAGAAAATTAATTAACTAATAGAATTATTGAAATGAATAAAATTTGGGTCTAGCCAAACTTTGCTTCTCCCATAATGAGGGTGTGCCATGATTATGTAAAACACCTTTGTACAATTCAAATTGTGTTTCAACTTGAGTACCTAGTAACATTTATTATGAAAAATATCATGAAAACATAACATGAGTGGACATGTTATGGGAGAATGTGATGTCGAAGGTCATGAAATACATGTTCATCACTAAATCAACATCAATTGGTGTTTCTAATATCCCAAGGATTATAGTAATATAAGGAAATGAAGGGTTGTTGTTATGCATCAAGACATTTTTCTTGTAATTCAATTAGAGGTTGGGACCTACTAGTTCATATGATATCCATATTTTAAAGTGCATAAGAGGGTCATCACCTCAACACTTTGTAGTCATATATGAGATATTACTCCAAGTTGATAAAAATTATATGGGTGAGAGAAAATATGGGAAAGTTTTTTGATATAGAGTAAGATGTGGAATGGTTGAAAGATTACAATTGATGTTGACATACACATACTTGATATAAGCATGGTGGAAATAACATAATGAGTTTTTGGGCATCATCCCAGTGATTCAATGTAACCGAGGAACAATTTTTTATGTCTAAAATCATTACAGCCATTTCAATATATTTTCAAAGTTAGATAAAAAAATTTAAAATTTTGTTGATACATGTTGTACTTTCTTTAACAATTTGAAAAATGATTTTCTATATACTAAAATAAAACCACTAAAAATATTTAGTTTATAATGAGATAGTAGCATTCTGATTTTATTTTTCAAGAATAAAAAAAATTTACATTTACAAAAAATTTCACTTACATTCATCACTGTATCTTTAAATATCAAATGTTGAAGTAAGATTAAAGGTCTGCTCTAGCTTGACATTAATTTTAAGAAATTATCTCACACTCACCAAATTTTGAGAGACATTTAAGCTAAGCTTACATTTTGTTGTTCTTTATTGACTTGAAAATATACAACCCAGACATATCAAATTGAAATAGAAAATATAAATATAAAAAGCACAAGCCCACTTTAGAGGCGAAATGGTGTTTGCCAATGAACTAGGTTCAAGAAATTGACTGTTGATAGGTTTTAGTGAAGGAACTATTTTTAAATGTTTTAAACTACACAAGAGGGTCATCACCTCAACCATTTGTAGCCATATCTGAGATATTACTCCCAAGTTGATAAACTATCATATAGGTGAGAGACAATATGGGAAAAGTTTTTGATATAGAGTGAGATGTGGAATGGTTGGAAGAATAAAATTGATGTTGGCATACACATACTTGATATAAGCATGGTGGAAATAACATAATGAGTTTTTGGGCATCATCCAAGTGATTCAAAATGATTGAGGGACAATTTTTAATGTCTAAAATCACTACACTCATTTCAATCTCTTTTCAAAGCTAGATCAAAAATATTAAAATTTTATTGATACATGTTGTACCTTCTTTAACAATTTCAAAAATGATTTTCTATATACTATGATAAAAATATTTAGCCTATAATGAGGGAGTAACGTTTTTTTCGAAGTACAAAAAATTTTCATCTAGAAGAAAATTTCAGTTATATTCCTTGTTGTGCCTTTAAATATCAAACAATGAAGTAAGGTCAAAAGTTCTCTCTAACTTGACATTAATTTTAAGGAATTATCTCACACTCACCAAGTTGTGAGGAACATTTAAGGTAAGCTTCCCTTTTATTTTTCATTATTGACCTGAAAATATACAACCCAAACATATCAAATTGATAGAGAAAATATAAATATAAAAATTACAGGCCCACACTGGAGGTAAAATGGTGTCCACTTATGAACGAGATTTAAGAACTTGACTATTGATAGGTTTTAGAGAAGGTAATATTTGTGATTCGAGAGTGATCCCTTTGATCTTGGATGTAAATTTGGGTTGAGATTAACATCCCCCAACCATGAATTATAACCCATGCAGCTGAGAGGGAACGTAAGGGCATAGTACATGGACAAGACAATGACTGAGATAAATCCAATGAGACAAAAAAACATAGAATAATGCCTTGATACAAAGATTTCAATAAGGCACATTCTTCCATCCTTTGACATGAGTAGTTGGTGGTATCTTTTCCATTTTTCACTTTGAAAGCATCAAGATAGATGAAAAATGATTTAACAATCCAATTGAAATAAACAATGCATGCAAAAGCATTTATTTCTTGAATAAGGGGGTTGGTTAGTTTTAGGGTCAATAAACAATTGTAATTCATTTGCTTGATAACATTTATATCTTGCACCTCTTCCTTACTTCTACTCGCTAAGTAGTATTCTCTCATCTTAGTCCTATATGAGTGAGCATGGCTAATGGAAGCAATAATGGTGTCTAGCAAAGTGGCAAGGAAAGATATGACGACTCTTTAGAATTCCCGAGCCTGCCAATTAAATTTATGATGTTATCTTATGTTTGATTGTTTTCCATGTATGGGTCTCATTGAGCTGCTTAAGAGTAGGAAATGGGTTCAAATTAAAGTTTTATTCCATCCTAATAGAATAAACAATACATTTAAATAATAATGAAAAAAAAGGACAAACTACTTAAATTTGTAAATTTATCAAATATAAAAGTGAAATTTGGAATTGAACATACTTACAACAATAACTCGATGACAACGCCCATCCTTCTTATAAATAAGGTTGCAATGTTTTTATGTTTTCAGATAAAAGAGCATGCATTGTGTTACGAACATGTGCATACTTCTAAACGCACATGTATGGTTTTTTTGGTATAGAATAAATTTTATGTTTATTTATGTTTATTTACAATTAAAAAAATCAATTTCATGTATCTATTTTTATGATAAGTTATTGTTTATTTTAAAAGAAAAATTAAAATTATAAAAAAAATATATTTCTTATTTATTAAAACAAAATGGAAACGTCGAAATAAATTTAGAACAATTTTTTCTTTTCTTTTTTCATTTATTAAAAGTATCATTGATCTAATGCTTTATTTTACAAACTTAAAACATCTCTCCCATATTAAGCTTAAATGTTTACACTCATTTACAACCATTACAATATATCCCTCATATTGATTCAATACTTGATGTTTACACTCATTTATAGAAAGTATAACATCCCATCCATACTAGTTTGTAGAACACCTATCAACACAATAATGACAAATAATGTTAAAAATGGGATGTTATTAAGAATTTAGGATGAAAAGGGGATTTGTTTTAGAATAATAACAATTAGAAAAATTAGAGAAGAAATATGTAAAATAGTGATTAGAAATAATATAGATAAGGAATTGAATATAAAGTTATTAAAAAGAAATTAATAATTTAAAAAAATGTAAATCTAAATGAATATATCTAAATATAGTTAATAACTTCTTTAAACATTGACTCCATGGGAATAATTCTTCACTATTTCTAATTTTCTTTTATATTAATATGAATATAAAACAATAATTTTATACCATTTTTTAAATATTAGTAAAATAATAAATAAATATTACAAGTATGAATATAATTAATAATTAATTGAAATATTTTGTTTTATTTACCCTAGAATAAGAATATGGATTATAGTATAGATGATTATTAATGTTCATTGATCTATTGGACTTTAAGAAAGAGAGATTAATTAAGATCCTTTAATATTTTATTTCTATGATAAAATGAAGGGAGAGAAGCATTCCCATATCATTATAGTTTTTGCGGACTTACCAAGTCAAGAAGATTGGTAGAGTGAAAACAAATTTAGAAACTAAAACGGATGTGAGTAATAGATGTGCAATCTAGGAGAAAGTGTTTTTCATCTTCAACCTTCTTAGTATCGCAAATGTCACAAAATATTTCATCCCAAGGTGTTTTGGGAATTGACCAACACCTAGTTTCACTTTGAAACTCAAGAGAATTAGTTCTTATCTTCACAATGTCCATTTTATTCTTAGCATTTGTTAATCTAGAAAGATAATTATGGTTAGCAAGATTGGGGTTGATCACATCCTTATAATACCTTAGCTTCCATTTTCCTTCTAACTCCTTATCGTCCCACAACTTATACTTAAATTTGGAAGAAATATTTTTTTAATTTTATGCTTATTCTCCAAGATAATCTCTTCCTTTATCCCCTAATGGTATCCTTATGCTAGCCTCACTTGAGCCAAAGGTGGGGGTTTTGGCTAGATTTATGAGCAATTTTGGGGAACCTCTTGACTTCCATGTTGTAAAGCTTCTTTTTATAAATCAGACACCTAAACATAACCATCATTTCAATGGGGAAAAGTCTAGCTTCAATCAATATGATGGGGTAACGAGTATTTCCTTTAATATTGAGGTTGTAAGTTATAAATTTAAAATATGTTTACATTAAATAATTTTTTAGTAAACAAATAAATATCTTTTGATGATGTAAAATTTCATAATATTTATATTATATAAATATTATATTTATTAAACGATATCAAATTTTAATTAAAAATAATAATTCAAATAATTTTTTTAAATATATAATTTAAAATTAATATGTTGTTTAAATGATGATGATGATTAATATCCACCAGAAGGATTGATTATGTTATAGGATTTTGGCAGAAAACTAGAAGACTGGTAAGAGCTAGGGTTTCAAGAATATTCAGGTGTTGAACGCCATGGAGGGGTGCAAAGGAGGGAGCTCCAATCCCTCCTACAGTCAAGCAGTAGCCAGTCGAGGTAAGAAACCGTTGGAGACGACTGGAGGTCTTTCAAGAGAAGGGAAAAGGAACATTTACGAGGCACAGGACTTGACCAATGCCAGGGAGGACAACAGATTAAAATAAAAGGAGGAAGAGGAAAAGAAATGAGAAGCAGAAAACAAAATGCAAAAGGGTCCTTGTAAGCCTAAGGCTGAGGTCACACACATAGTAGTTTTAAATGATCCTGCTCTGCAGGTGCACAGGGATCACATGCAGAACTATGCTATCATTTGTAAATTCATGGGATTATAGCCCACTGAGAAGGCACTGCAGGCGTGGATTAAATACCACTAGAAACCTAAAGGAAGCATAGACCTACATCTTGGATCAAAATGTTTCTTCATAGTAGTCTTCACAAATATAGAGGACAAAGGCAGGGTGTTTGAAGGAGGGCCCTACTTCTATGCAGTTGTGGGACTTTATATGCGGCCTTGGATGATAAAATTTTGTACCAGAACGCGAGACTTTCACTTCGGTCTTGGTCTGGGTAAGACTCTATTCCCTACCTCTAGATTACTGGTAAACTGAATCTTTATCTGTAATAGGAAATAAATTAGGGTGTTTTGTCAAAGCATCTGAGGCAACCATAAGGGGAAAATACACTTCCTTCGCTCGAATATGTGTGGAGATGGATCTCTCTGGAGCTCTACCGGATGAGGTCATCCTGGAAGTTTTCGATGAGGAATGGGTGCAAGTAGTGGATTATGAACATATTCCTTTCAGATGTCGAAGGTGCCATGAACATGGGCACCTATATAGAGATTGCCCTCTTAGTAAAGTAGAGACTAAAAGTAAAGCTACCATAGTGAAAGACAATGAAAGCTTTCACAAAATGGGATATAGAGGAAAGGGTAAAAGGGGGCCAAAGAAAAATCAAACAGATGGGCAATAGGCCAATCTAAACAGGTTCCAAGTTTTTAGAAGAAGAGGAAGAAACAACAAGGCTAGATCAGGAAATGGAGGGAAGCCTAAGGGACAAAGATAAGGAAGCAAATAGTGTGAAAACATAGGATACTTGTAAATAGAAAGGGACTACACTGAACAACGAGGAACTGGAAATCGACCAAGAAATAACCCCGAGTGAGATGGAAATGGAGGATCATGAATTGCAGGACATTCTTGACAAAGAACACCTAGATCTGGAAGGATTCTTGAAACAGGGGACCATGGGAGGGTTGGAATCATTACCTCAAGAAGAGTTTAACAAAGTACAACAATTGTTCCTACGAAGAACTTAGACTAACGAGTTGAAAGGACAAAGACATACTGAAAGGCGGGGCAACGAAGGGGTGAAAATTATGAAAACCACACCAGGACTAGCTCCCAGAAATCCAGGAAGAAAAAGGGGTTGAAAAAAACTAAATGAGTTATTGATGGAATGTGGAAAACTAATGATAGATTCAGGTAAGATGAAAGATCTAACGAGCTACTTCTTTAGAAATCTTTCATAATGAAGTTAACATCTTGGAATATCAGAGGGCTAGGAAGTAAAAGGAAACAAAGGATACTCAACAAAAGAATGAAACAAGAAGCTCTAGACATGATCTTTATCCTGGAATATAAATGTTCCATTCAAAAAATAAGGGAAATAAACAACAAATGGCTCAATAAATATGAGTTTCTAGAAGTCAAAGCAGACAAAATAGCAGGAGGTATCCTTACCCTTTGGAACCCCCAAAATATTGGCATAATAGATGCTGAGGCATCTAGGAATTATTTATCAGTGGTAATTCAGCATGTGGGAGACAAGGAGATGTATTTAATTACAAATGTTTATGGCCCACAAAGACCTAATGATAAACTCGGGCTTCTAGATTCTCTTATGGAACTAAGAGATAGACACGCAGGAATACCATGGATAATGGGTGGGGACTTTAATATGATCAAATCCATTACGGAGAAAAAAGGTGGGATGAGAACTTTAAGCAAAGTCTCTATAGAATTTCAGAATTTTCTAGACAAGATGAAGCTAGTTGACACAGATATGAGTAATGGCCTCTTTACATGGAACAATAAGAGAGGAGGAGAGTCTCAAGTAGCCTCAAAGTTACACAAATTCCTTATCTCAGAGGACCTCATGCTTATAGGCATGGATATGACAGTTAGAATTCTCCCCTTCGGGGGCTCGGACCATTGGCCTGTCCAACTTGAAGTTCAGGGCATTGGCACCCCCAAGAACAAACCTGTTAGATTTGAGAATATCTAGCTCACCCACCCAGATTTTATCAGCAACGTTGCAAAATGGTGGATAGAGGATCTGTAGATTCAGGGTATGAGAATGTTTCTACTACACAAACAACCGAAACATATCAAGCTCAGATTCAAAGATTGGAACAAGAATGAGTTTGGCAATATTTTTGAAATGAAAAAAGTTGTCGAAGGTAAATGCAGGAACTCAATCAAGCCCTTATTATGGATGGCTTTGATAGGGCAAGGAATGATCAAGCCACCAAGCTTCATCAGGACTGGGAGAACTTATGTAAGCAAGAGGAGATATTTTGGAGAAAAAAATCAAGAGTTCAATGGCTAAAAGAAGGGGAAAGAGACAAAGGTTTTTCCACAGATCCACAATGGAGAACAGGTCACACAATAGGATCTCAACGGTCAAGGACTCCGAAGGTTAATTACTAAATACCCATGAAGACATAGAAGCTTTTTTGGTTGAGCACTTTCAAAGTATCGCTGAGGAGACCATCTTAGATAGAGCTCATTTTATCAGGGACTTCACTAAGCCTATTCCTAAGCTAGTATCAAGAGAAGATTACAATCTCAATAAGCCGATGAATGAAGAGGAGGTTAGAGAGGTTATCAATGAAATGTAGAATGGAAAAGCGCCTGGCCCTGATGGTTTCAATGTCGATTTTTTTAAAGCTTGCTGGAACATTGTCAAGCAAGATATTCTGAATGTCGTGGAGGACTCCAGGATGAGTAGAACCATTCTAAAGGTGCTCAATACATCCTTTATCTCTCTGATCCCCATACAGGACAATGCTCTGACTCCAAATAGATTTAGACCCATAGCCTTGTGCAATGTGGTGTACAAGATAATATCAAAAGTGATTGCCAATAGACTCAAACCCCTTCTTTCCACTCTAGTTTCTGTGGAGCAAACAGGTTATGAGGAGGGCAGACAAATCCTCAATAACATCATCCAAGCACATTAGGTGGTTCATTCATTGGTAAGTAATAGGAAGGCAGGAATGATTATGCAATTGGACCTTGCCAAAGCTTATGATAAGTTGAATTGGACCTACATCAGGAAGGTCCTTCTAGCCTTTGGATTTGACCACAACTAGGTAAGATGGGTTATGGCACTAGTGACTTCATCTAGTTTTTCAATTCTGGTTAATGGTTCTCTATCTAAGACTTTTAAAACTTCAAGAGGCCTAAGGCAGGGAGATCCTCTCTCCCCCTTTCTCTTCATCCTCATGATGGAAGGACTTGGTCGATCTATCAAGCATGCTAAAGAAGTGGGTACTATCCAGGGTCTCAGACTCTTCGAGACTGGATAGGCTTTGACCCATCAACAATTTGTAGATGACACCATGCTACAGGGCATCCCAACGGTAAAAGAGGCGCTAACTTATAAGCATATCCTAAGTGACTTTGCCATGGTAGCGGGTACAAAGGTAAGCCTCACCAAATCTAAGATTTTCTTCTTTAATACTAATATTGCTATTCGGCGAATATCTCCAGAATTCTGGGATTTCAAGAGATGTGCTACCTTCCAAATACTTTGGAGTTCCACTAATGGATAAACCTCTGCACAAGAGTATTTGGGAGCCAGTGATTAACAAAATGCAGGATAAGACCTGGAAATGGACAATTAGATCTTTGAACTTCGTAGGTCAATTGGTGCTTACAAAAGCTATCCTTCAATCAATCCCCATCTTCATGCTTTCAACCCTTCTAGCTCCAAAAGGAGTCTTGCATCAATTTAGAATCATTCAAAAAGAATTTCTTTGGGGCAAGGGGGAGGAGAAAAAGAAATGGGCCTTGGTAGCCTGGGAGACTATTTGTAGACCTAAAAAACATAGTGGTCTTGGTTTGGATGATCCGGAAGTACTAAACAAAGTTTTAGTGGAAAAATTATGGTGGAGATGGGTAAAATATCCAGAGGTTCAGTGGGCTCGTATTTGGAAAGAAAAATATGCTAGAAATTGGTATAACAGTGACCTCATAAGGATGTTTGGCATCATAAGAGGCTCCTACATCTGGAATAAAGCGTGGGAGAATAGAAGAATAGTTTAAAAAAATAGTTTCTGGGAAATTAGAGCGGGAGATCTAGCATTATTTTGGGAGGATAAATGACAACAAGAACCTATTCTGCTAAAAGAGGACTTTGTGAATCTCAAGAATGACACTGACACCAAAGGGCTACTTAGGTTAAAATATTTTTGGGATCAGACAAGTAGTGAAGGAAAATGGCATACTTGGAAGACTATGGAATACAGGGATGATAGCCCCTTGAAAGCAAAAGTTGATGCACTTCTAACAATGTTGGATCAAAGGAAAATATTGGTTTCAGAGGATCATGACCAACTTAGATGGGGCAATAATAATGGAGGCACCTTTAATCTCAAGGAGGCAAAGCGCTTAATCCTGGAGCTTGATTTTAATGAATCAGATAGGATTTGGCAGAACCTATGGAAGCACCAAGGATGGATGAAAACCAAACTTTTCATGTGGCTGGTACATCATAAGAAAATTATTACTTAGGAGAACATTCAGAAGAGGGGTGTTCTGGGACCATCTAGATGCCAGCTTTGTGAGTCTCAAAAGGAAACGATGGAGCACCTACTCAACACCTGCTTATTCACCTCCAACTTATGGGATGCTTTTGCCTTCATTTTCAGAAAGACAGTCAGGGAT
>APFE031131512.1:0-129645 GCA_000404065.3 Pinus taeda
CTGATTTGGCTTGCCTTTATAAGGGAGCCACATGTGTGACCAATCAGTAGAGATGTACCCATGCAATTTTTCAGACCAATCTCTGCTCAAAATCAAACCGTAGAACTCGGGTATATCAGCTATAAGGATATCAATTCTATGTACTATTCTTGGATCAGCTGACAACCTGATGGTTACGGAATTAATTTCACCAACAACCTGTACCTTGGTTCTGTCTAATTGAACAATATGGATAGCGGACTTCTGAGGTTCTATGTTCAGTTTGGAACAAACTGAAGCTGGCATTATATTAGAAGACGCCCCCGAGTCAATTAAACAGTTGTGCAGGTTTCTATTATAGATTTCATAGGTTAGGAGAAATGGTGGAGTGTGAGAGCTTGACCTGTCACCAATTAGGACGGAGTCTGTAGCTTCAACTATGCCTGGAGGAGACTGTCCTGAGTCATTTGCAGCTTTTGAACTAGGGAGAGGAGTGGAAGGGACAACATTCAATTCTTTGAGGAGTAACTTTTACTGATGTTTTAGCTTGCTAAGCTCAAACATAGTTATGTTGGCTTTGGTCTTTTTCATGTCATCAACGATATTGTACTCCATGGAATTGGATACCACTAAAGTTTTAGAAGTTGATGGGGGAGTTGAGGGCTGGTTTTGAGAAACTGCTACAGGTGGCTTCTTTGGAGGTGTTTTCTCTTTTGTTGTAGCTGCACCTGCACTTCTTTTCTTTGAAGTTACCTGAACAGGCTCAGGAGCACCTTTACTCCTAGTGGTGACTGGAAAGGCTTCTTCTTCGTTATCTGTATCAGGATCGGGGATTATGAAGTCCCACATTCCATGACACTCAGCCACCTCTTCTTCATCGTCGGATGGTGGGGTTGCCTCTTCTTTCTCTTCTTCCTGGTCAGAGTCGGCATTTGATATGACATTAGGTGGTTTTGCTTTTGTTTTCTTGTAAGTCCTAAAAGGTCTTTTGCTTGATGTTTCGGCCACCTGTTTTTTAATGTCAATCATTTCATTGGACAGTGTTTTCAGGACCTTTTGAAGTCCCTCCATATCATATGGGTCTTTAGGGCTTTTCTTTTTTGAGTCTTCTTTAAAAGAAACTTTTTTGGCTTTTCTATCTTCCAAGGCAGCTTTCTTTTCTAAAGAATTGATGCGCTTCTCAACATCAAGTGATTCTTTCATGTTTTCAGCTAAGGTAGGTTTCCCAGCCCGGTCTACGAAAATAGCTATATTAGCAGGTAGGGCAGTGATATACCATCCGCTTCATATTTGTTCACTGGGTTTGGAAGCGGTAGGGATTTTATTAAGGAGTTTATTGAAACGAGCATTAAATTCCTTGATGGGTTCCCTATGTTCTATCCTTAAGTTGGAGAGATCATTTATTAAGGTTGCTAAAGACCTGTCATCTCCATACTTAGTCAAAAACTGCTCTTGGCACGTATTCCAGTCGGTAATGGATCCGGATGGCAGAGAAAAATACCAGGATCCAGCCGATCCTTGTAAAGTATAAGGGAAGAGTCTGACAACAACATCTTCATGGGCTACCCCTTTTAGGTTGACCGATAGCATGAAATTAGTTCTTCGGCCTGAGTTCCATCATCTGGGTTGAACTTAGGGAGCCATTTTTCGGGTGCATCGGGTAATGGATGTAATGGCGCAGGCATGTTGACCGCGCCCGGTCTCGTCCATGGATCTACCATTGTGATAGTACCAGGGTTTGATACTACTATTGGGGTTCCAGATGTATGGGAAGAAGATAATATCGAAGGGTGAGCCGATTGAGATGTTGAATCTTGTGTTCCCTGGTGGACAACAATATGCAGTGGAGGAGTGGATGGTCGACTTTGCAGATGAGGGGATGAGATGGAGGATGTGGACGAAAGTTCCCCACTATTAGATTCCTCAGTGTGCTTCTTGGCCCTTTTCCTTTCGGGCAAGGGGAACTGGATGGGTTCGATACCAAGTTTACCACTTTGCAGTCTAGTAAGTGGGTGGGATAGATTGAACTGCGAAGTCGAACTGCTTTGAGATACCTCAGATCTTTGTGGCGAGATCGAGAATGTCTGAAGTTGATGGATAAGAGACTGGACTTCAGGAGATTCAATACTCAATTGTTCTGAGGGATGGTGGGTGTGAGCAGTGGTAGTTGATTCCTGTTCTTCTTGATCACGCGTTGGAGAACCAACACGCGATCGAGCATGAATAGGAGACTCGGAGGGAGAATTACTCTTGGAATGGCTTGTGATTTTTGATTTATTTTTCATTCATAGTTGGGCCCTCCTTCTAGCGCCAAAAATGTTGATGCCTCGAAAATCGTTGCATCGACATTGGGGGAAACCACCCGGTCCGGACCTTAGTGCAGCTCCTTTTCCGTTTGGTGTAGTGGCTCCGACTGGGGATAATGGGACCAGTTTCCCAGCAATAGATAAATGGGATGAATGAATACTTTGTAGCTAACAGTAGCGATAGGTGAATGACTAAAACTATTGACAGAAATGTAAGTAAATAAAACTATCCCGGGAATCTAATTGAACTTCTAAAGCGTAGCTTTTGATGTTCTATATCCCAAAAATACAATTATATAGATAACCGCATTCTCAAAACACAGATATTAAATCATTCAAGATTACTGTACCTAAATAGTTAAATACAGTGATTAAAGCAATACTACTAAACTTTAAAGGTTCATACCATTAATATATACATGATTGAAAAATAAGGCATATCATCTGAACATCCAATAGTGGTATGAACAAGATTTCCTGTTGTTACGCATGCATACAGCTAATGATAGCAGAAAATAATTACACAGCGAAATCAAATACACAGAATGAATTCAAACAAAGGATAAAAATACCATTTGATTTGCAAGCCACTCCCGATATGAATCTCTATGTATAACTTCTATTTCAACGCATAACAATCTTTGCATCAACGACAATAGTGCACAATTGAATCAAGAAACTTCTCCGTTAAAGTAAAAGCAGGTGGTCGAGTTTCATAAAAGAATAGAGGCTGAAACACAGTAGTGCAAACTTCAGTCTGTTAAGTCTTATACAAAATTTTACGACCCTTTCTAAATGCATGAAAGGGTCTATAAATACTATGCTAATCTAAAATATCTATCAAAACAGAAAAGCTAACTAAGCTGATGTCAATTAATTCTTGTTCCTTTTTTGTTGGCGATCGGAGGAGCTGGACGATGAATCACTCTGTCGGCTGCTTTCCCTTGTACCTGAGTTGATTGATAGCAAGCATTGGCTCAACTTCAGGAGGTTTGTTGAGCCTGGAACTAAGCTGGGCAGCATAGGTGGAGTCCTGGATCTCGGGGATCATGTATTGCACGGCATCGGTTAGGCATTTGAGAGCAGATATTTGTTCATGCGGCTTGATTAGAAACCGCCAATATGCATCCATGTCTAAAGAGTTAACCGCGGTAATTAACCTTGTTCTGTTCTCTAAATCAGAGTAGCATCTTTGTTCCAATGTATATGCAGTAGTAATTTTGCCAGGCATGCATTGGGAAGCAATATTGGCCAAATATAGAGTATCATTTACTAGATCGGCCAAATTACTAGCGGTTAATGTACATCTTGATGCTGCTCTTTCTGCCTTTAATATTTGTGTCTGCCATTCTGTAAACAATATATTTTTATGGACTTCCAATATCCGAGGTAAATTGGCTTGCTTACCTGACTTTGAATCTTGCCATTCCAGATAGTTTGAGATATCTTCTTCGGCTTGATTATACTCTGCTCTAATCTTTTCTACCTGGTCACTTACAGTCGTAGCCAATTCACAGAGTGGTTCCGCCTGAGAAAGGGATTGCGCCAAGAGTTTAACTTGGGATACAAGCGCTTTGTTGATTATCATTGCCTCTTTTTTGAATTCTTGTATTTGCGCATCTCCCTTGATGGCTTCCAACTGTGTTGTAATTTGAGCAATATATTCATTTTTAGCTTTTAAAGATTGCTCATTTGCTACCTTTAGCTGCTCCAATGCTTCTGTCAACTCGCTCTGTCTTTGGATGGCTGCCTGGGTGATTGACTGTTTCTCCTCCTGCCATTGTTGCACCAATTGGCTATGGATTTTCTGCTGTTCTAATAGCTGCTCACTTATGCGCACTGTTTCTTGCTGGTGTCCTGTTGATTGCTGCTCAGCTTGCATTACCCTTTGTCTGACATCTGCTAATTCCGTTTGAAGAGTCAAAATCTCCTGGTCCTTTGTCTTTAAGAGAACTGCTACCTCTGAGGCTTTGTCAATAGTGGCAGCTGAATAAGCTCCCGCATATTGTGACAACTTGGTCAGGTCATCAGAGGGATCAAGTTTCTCTCTCCAGACTACGTTGCCCGAAAGTGATTGTTCAGGAAAGAGGGGAGGTTGATCAATCCTCTGCCTTTTTCTTGATCTCTTTACTACGGCTTTATGTTTCGGGCTGTAGAAGACGTTCAGCGGAGGAATGTCTTCTACCAGGAGAGTGATTTGTTCACTAGGACCTTTTGGAATTATTTCTACATTCATAACTTTAGGTGGGCCGGTGGTTGTGCTCAAAACCTGGGATGAGCCTTCATTCTGTATGTCGCTGCTTCTGGGAGTCTCTGTATTCTGTGAATCCTTAGTTCCACCGATAATGGTACTAAAATGCTGCCATTCCTTTTGCAGCTCGGGGTCTGTGTCAGTACCCTTATTAGTATCGAGGGTACTTTTCTTGGATTGCAACTCCTTGAGCAGTTGTTCTTGTTGCTCCTTCTCTTGCCATTCCTGTTCTTTCTGCTGGATCTCTGCTTGCTCCCTTCTTAGTCTGTCTTCCTCTTCTTTCTTTAAGCGTTCTGCTTGCTCTCGTTTTAAGAGTTCTTCTTTTTCTTTAGCTGAACGCTCTGCCTGCTCTTGTCTCAGTTTATCCTCTTGGTTTTTCTTCAATTGTTCCTCCTGCTCATTAGTTTTGGTTTTCATTGTAGCAGGGGGTTCTTTCTGACGATGCTTATCAGGCTCGCTTGAAGATGACGCTTGGGTCGGCATTATTAAATCCAGGGGCAGAGTTTGCAACCTCTGCTGCCTGAGCCTATTGAATTCAGCTAACCCTTCGTCTTTATACCTTGTTCTAGCAATTTCTCGGGCCTGACCAATTGATTCTGCTGAGGTAAATATATCATCAAAAATATCCTCTTTGTGCTCAAATGTTGATAACTTGGCATGTTCAAGAGTGGCATATGCATATTTCTTGGGGTCATATGCTCTGTTTGGGAGTATAGGAAGATGTAGGGCTTGAATTTTCATGGCTTCTTTTTCTGCATGTTTTAAATCATGGAGGGTGAAAACCCCACATCTGAGAGGAAAAGTTGGCCAGCCCCTTTTTTGCTTTACCCTAAGAGTCTGTGTGGTACTATTTGCTGAAAGTTGGTAGGCAATTTCACGGGCTAACAATTTATCAGGAACGTATAATGGAAGGGCATGGGGGTTGGCTTGACTGCCAAAAACTCTAACATAAGTAAAATGTTCTTCACCAAAATAGCTACCTACTGATGGCAGGTCAAAAGATGCTAAGTAAGAAATCCTTGGAATGGGCTTATTAAAAATGGCGTAATAGATAGGAATCATGAAACCGTTACAGATATGGTACAGGTAAGCTTTATGAGACGACTTCCACATCTTACGATGGTAAATATGGATGGGGGAGGGGTCCTGTGCGGTCCACCTCCAACCGAGAATGGGAAATTTGGAATTAAAACAGAGGGTATCCAAAATATAAGCACTGTAATAGATTCCTATATTCTTGGATGGCAAGGGCGAGCTTATCCGAAAGGATGGTGGCCCAATCCATAATCCAACTGTTGATTGCCGCCTCCATGAGGGGAACCATTTCGATAGTAAAATTGGCAGAATCATGCAGACCCCATAATCTACACATCATTATAGCGGCATAGCAATAAGGTGAACACAAGGAGTCGACTGAGTACTTACTGGAGGCTTCATGCTTGTGCTTAGCTGGATTCTGCCTCCAATCCCTGATAGGCTCAGACTCAATTTCATTTTCACTCGCGAACTTCTCCAGGAATGCGCTATTGTAAACCTTCTCTGGCATAGGCAAATGATACATTTGCCTCAAATCCTCTGGCTTGAAGGACCCAAAAATTCTTCCATCTTTTGCAACGAAAGTTCTGTCCCTGATAGGAATTTCTTCAATTGCCCATTTGATTACATCGGTGTATGGAAGCATTTGCTCTCTTCCCGCTATCCTATGTAGGAAAGAGTCAGCCAAGTCCTTGAGAGTGCATTCTGATTTCTTGGTAGAATCTGCCGTAGCTTCCTCTACCACCTGCTTAGGCTTCTCTGCTTCCAGCAAATCGTAAGTTCCTTGCCAGGTAGTTTTGGCGAGTCCCGCGCACGTTGTATCTGATATCAATCCCTTCTTACTGTTTACTATAAGTTGTGGCGTGGATGGTAATTCGCCTGTAACCTTCTTCTGCTTCTTTCCCATAATGCCTGAATTGCTTAACAAATCTGTAATCTGCACAGAAGGGTGGTTTTGGCATAATACTAAGATAATAATAACACTCGCAACTGAGAGTAAGATATAAAGAAGAACGTCGATATACTTTGCCTTTATTAAAACAGCGCGGATATGATCTATAGGCAGATTTGAAAGGATGGATTCATTAAGGGGCCGTATAGGACCTGCCACCTTATAAATGCTCATTAGTGCAATATTCGCCTAAAAATCTTGTAAATCATGCAATGGGCGTACCGGCGGCCGAGTGGGAATGATTATGCCTTAATTGTTATTAACTCGAGATTTCCAATCATTCTAACGGCTTTTCTTGGAGAACTGTGCCTTATCTTATCGGATCGGGGAGGGGCGCGAGGATAGTTTTAACAATGTTTCAAACAACGCCGATCGCCGATCTCCGATATCGGATCGGGGAAAGGCTTATGCGCATTAAAGTTTTGGCAAGAGAAACCACCGATCGCCGATTGCCGATATCGGGTCGGAGAAATGTCTATGAGCAATACTTGATATGCGAAAGGAACTGCCGATCACCGATATCGCCGATGGCTTTATCGGGTCGGGACTTTATCGATAGGCATGATAATGGTGCTCAAGAAAATGGCCGATTGCCGATATCGCCGATAGCCTTATCGGGTCGGGGCTTTGGTTGATGGGCGCGATAGTAATGCACAAGGGAATGCCGATGGCCGATATCGCCGATAGCTTTATCGGGTCGGGGGAAGCCTTTTGTTTGCATTGATGCATACATATTTGCTTTATTTCCAATGTTTTAAATAGATATTTCTCTTCTTGTCTTTATCGGATTTCTATAAAGTAAGGATTATTGACATCAATTTTATTTTGAAAGGGACCCATTTCATATTTTAATGGTTTTGTAGATAATAATAAAGATGAAATGGGGGGTTGTTTTGCAAGGCACAACAGGGACTCAAGTATCCTGCCCACACAACGCACTGTCTGCGACCATGTCCCCCCTAGTAGTGTTTGTGATATGAGGTAACATTAGTGGGCATACTTTTTAGGGACGAACACAAGGTGATTGGGGTGGGCTGCATTGGTACCTAAACATACAAACCTACTCTGTCTTCAGTTTTTGGGAGGGTGCTTGTCTTCATAAGAATACTTGGCCCCTTAATCTAAGGTTTGGGAAAATCTCAAGAGTAATATTAACTATACATTTGTCCAAATCTCTCTTTTATCCATTGTGATATTAGGTTTCATCTCCAACAAATTATGGTTATTAGACAAAGTCATATCCTCTACTTGTTGATTGACTTTTTTAGAGTATTTTATATTTTTTAAGTGCTAGTTTGTTATCAATGAGACTATAATAAATATCACTATAAAATATTTTGATAAAATATATCGGTCATCATGGCTGCATATGGTCCTCTTCGTTAATCACGAACGAAAGCAAGGTCTTCCTCTACTAATTGTGGAGGATTTGCTGAGCCTTGGTGAGCTGGATTACCCATCTTCAGGTAATTAGTCTCCAGTATCTAACACTGAATCACTCTATACATCCCAAGCTTCCATTTTACCGAAAGATTTATTTACTAAAGGTTTCATACCTCCTTATAATCCTCCAATCACTAATCAATTGGGACCGCTATTGATTCAAGTTGCACCTGTACCTCCTATGTCTTCCACTGTATCTACACCCACCATCCCATCGACGAGTAATGGGTCATGGGATTTTGTGGACAATTTTTGTCTACCCTCACTTCCCTAGTCAACAATAAGTACTACACCACTGATGGCCAACCCTGCTATCCAAACTGTGGCAAGTCCGAGAAACCTAGTTACACCAAACATGAGCAGAACCCTATACATACTGATTCTACCCCTTTTGTGTCTACTCCTAGACCTTTGACAAGAGATCCATATGGCATTGTTAGCATAGGTCCCTTCAGTAATCTCTTTGGTTGGAATCCTTTATTTAGTTCCAACCCCAGGTCCAAATTTCTAAGGGCGTTGTTCCCAACATGCACATACCAGTAGGGGGCATTACATTTCCCCCTCTGTTTATAGGACAAACTAGACATTCATTGATTGACATAAATCCTCCATATGTTAGTCAAGTTCCAATGGCCAACTATGTGGTTGGTGGGATCCCTCAACCCGGTCTCGCTCAATCCATTTGGGCATTCCATTCTCAACTTGAAATGAGTCAAGGGCGAACTTATTATCCTAGGGGAAATCAAGCATATATCCACTAACCTAACAACTGACATAGGAGGTTGATGAAAATGAGGTGGTAGTCTGTAATTAGACTACTGGTTAACTTTGTAACCAATCAGCTACGCACAAACAGATTTTGTACGTGCATTTTCCCCCTGAGGGTCTTGCTTATTTGATCAATCATTGGCAGTCCCTCATTGAATTCTCCTTTTATCAAGCACTTCAATCCACAACATTGATCTCACTTCTCCAGATCCAACAGATATGGCATCATCTGCTCACCAACTAACCCGGACGATCTCCACCATCGATGTGACCCATCCAATTGAATGGATGCCACACAATCTCATGCAGATTCTTGCACGACTGATATCAGGTCGAGAGTGCACGAGAAAAGTAGTTTTCTCATTCTACGTGTCACCCACTTAGGCTAATCGCGTGAAATTTAGGAATACTTCTTACCACCTTTCGGGCACGTGAGATACCACTTCCCACTTATCAATTACTACCACATGCTTAATTCACAATTTTAATAAATATTCTTAAGGAAATTTTAATGCTTAAGCTCGATATTAATCACTAATATTAATCGTCTGTGGTATTCAATAAAATGTATGAACAGAGAAAAATACCCGATTAGGGTCCAGAACACCAATACACAACTACAAATGAATTTCTTCACTAGAACAGTGCGTCCACACCACACTTCAATCAATTATTGAAAAAAATGGAAATTACAGAGTCTTGGCCCTCTCGGCTCGATTACAATAGTTTGTCTAACCTCTGTTCAATCTCAAACCCTATCTCTATCACAGAAACTCTCGCTTACACACTCTGTTCTCGATCATATCCTCTCTCTGTCATTACATTCTTTCCTCTTTTATGAATCAAATCTTATCCTAACTACATTGACAACTCAATCTCTATTTTTATCAACTAAACCATTAAATCCTTATTCTCAAGCTCTGATACACACCTATACTAACAACTTATCTCCTACTCTAAAAATAATACAATATTCTTATTATTACAATAATTGGAGTAAAGATAATTTTTTAGAGATCCAACCCTCTTTACTGAGAATTGATTTTGACCACTCAGGTGAATGAAATTCATCTCTTGTTAGCCACAACATGTGAACATACAATCACATTGTTGGCTAAGTCCGGATACTCCTCCATCAGACTCTCGGGGAAGAAGAGAATTCTTCATCAAACTTTCAGGATTTACTCCATACTTCTATAATTCTGTTGTTGTTATCCAACTAGCATCCTCCATTGGCTGTCCCCTCCATTTGACTAGATACTGAAAATAAAACTGTCCTATGGTTCTTTTGGATACTCTTTTCTCCAAAATAGCTTCCACCTCTTTCTTGATTGTCTTTGGCATTTGTTCTTCCCAATTTAAAGTTTGAACTTCATCTCTTGCAGGTTCCTTTTGTAGCTCTGAATTTGTATCCTTGTATGGATACAAATATGCAATATTGAAGATAGGTGATATTCCAATCCCTTCTGGCAATTCAATTTCATAAGCATTGGTTGAAAATTTCCTCACAATTCTGCATAGCCCTATCTTTTTCATCTTTAGTTTATTGTAAGTCCCAACAGGAAATCTTTCTTTTCTCAAGTATACCATCACTAGATCACCCACTTGGAATTATTTTTCTCTCCTCCTCATATCAACTCTCTGTTTGTATTTTCCACTTCTTTCTTGCAATCTATCTTTGACATCTTCTTGTAGTCTCTGCATTTGCTTTGCAAACTCTTCAGCTTTTGCACTTCTTGTCTCCTATTTACCCAAATTTCTGAGTTCATATACACCTCTTGGATTCATTCCAAAAACAATATGAAATGGACTCATCCCAATACTTCAGTTTGGAGTGTCATTATAAGCAAAATTAGCTTGAGAAAGTGCTAAATCCCACTTCTTAGGATTGTTATACACTAGACTTCTCAATATGTTTCCCAAGCTTCTGTTTACGACTTCAGTTTGTCCATCTATTTGAGGATGATATGTTGAACTGAAACTAAGGTTGTTGCCTATTTTCTTCCAAAGAATTCTCCAGAAATTCCCAACAAACTTTGTATCCATATCAGACACAATACTTACAGGCAATCCATGTAACCTTACAACCTCTAAAGAAACAAATTAGCAATATGTGTTGCATCACTAGTCTTTTTACATGCAATGAAATGTGCCATTTTGGAAAATCTATCTACCAAAACATAAATGGAATCATTCCCTCTTTGATTTCTAGGTAACCCCCAAAAAAAGTCCATACTAATTGCATCCCATGGTTCGTTTGGTATTGGCAATGGAAGGTACAATCCTATATTTTGGCTTCTCCCTTTAGCATGTTGATAGATTCTGTACTCCTTAACAAATTTCTTAACATCAGTTTGCATCTTTGGCCAATAGTAAAAAGCATTTACCTAGCAAAGGTTTTGTCTTGTCCGAAGTGACCAGATAATCCTCCACTGTGTTTCTCCTTGATTATATTTTCCCTCATGGAACATTTGGGAATGCACAATTTGTTACCTTTAAATAGTAAACCTCCTTAGATAAGATAATCTAACCACTGACTTCTATTATGAACTATTGGATTTTGTACAACTACATAAATATCTTTGAATTCTGTACCATCTTTATACATATCAAACATTTCTTCAAATCCTACAACACCAACTCTTAATTATTGTACAATGAAATCTACCTTTCTCAAAGCATCACCAACTTTGTTCAACTTACCACTTGTGTGTTTTATCACAAAAGTAAAACTCTGTAAAATCTCTACCCACTTGGCATGTTTCTGGTTCAATTTTGGCTGGTTGTTTATGAACTGTAATGCATGATTGTCAGAATATAATACAAACTCCTTTGGTAGCAAATAATGTCTCCATTTTTTTAAAGCTTGCACAATAGCATAAAATTATTTATCATAAGAAGAATACTTCTTATTATCTTCATTTAGTTTCTCACTAAAGTAGGCTATTGGTCTCTGTTCTTGACTCAAAACTGCTCCAATTGCAACTCCACTAGCATCAGTTTCAACTTGGAAAACTTTCCCAAAATCAGGTAAAACTAAAATTGGGTTATCTATAATTTTCTTCTTCAGCAAGTTAAAATTTCGGTCTAGTTCTTCTGCCCACTTGAATGGCTAATTAGTCTCTTTGATTGTTTCAATAATTGGTGCACAAATCTGACTAAAACTTCTGATAAATTTTCTATAAAAACTTGCAAGACCATGAAAGCTTCTTACCTCAAATATGTTTCTTGGATTAGGCCAGTTCCAAATTGCTTGGAGTTTCTCTAGATCCATTTTAAAACCTTATTTAGAAACTGCAAGTCCAAAATAGATTAATTCTTCTTTCATGAAACTACATTTTTGTCAGATTTATCAACAGTTTCTCTTTCTGCAGAGTTCTTAAAATCAACTTAAAATGCTCCAGATGTTATTATTTTCTTCTACTGAAAAAATAGAATATCATCAAGATAAACAATGACAAACTTGCCTACATATTCCTTTAAGACTTCATTCATTAATCTCATGAATGTGCTAGGTGCATTAATGAGTCCAAAAGGCATCACTAACCGTTCATACAACCCACTATTTGTTTTAAATGCAGTCTTCCATTCATCTGATTCTCTAATCCTTATTTGATGATATCCACTCTTCAGATCTATTTTAGAAAAATAATTTGACCCACTTAAACAATCCATCAAATTGTCCATGCATGGTAAAGGAAATCTATACCTGATAGAAATCTTGTATATGGCTCTAGAATCTGTACACATATGCCATTCACCACCTTTCTTTGGACTAAGTATTGTTGGTACAACACATGGACTAAGACTCTCTCTGATTAATCCCTTACCCATCAGTTCCTGTACTTGTCTTCCAACTTCTGCATTTTCTTGAGGAGTTAACCTGTATGCTACTTTATTTGGAAAACTTGCTCCAGGTATTAGATCAATATGATGACTAATACTCCTAATGGGTGGTAATGAATTTGGCAACTCATCCACAATAATATCAACAAAATCATTCAATAGAGTTTTGATTTTTTCAGATAAATCATCTAAGTTTGTGGAAGTTAAAAATTACCTTAGGTCTCCTTATGACAACAAAATTCATCTTTTCACCCTTCTTGACTTCTTGTAGCAATTCTTTCCCACTCATCAACATAACATTGTTTCTAGGCGCTTCTTTTCAAGCTTCATCCTTCAATTGCAGCGGTGTGTTTATTTCCATCCTTCTCCAGAGTGTGAGTATTGCTTCTCCCATCATGAATAACTTTCTGATCAAACTACCAAGGTCTTCCCAGCAACACATGGCATACATCCATTGGCATTACATCACAAAATATCACATCCTTATAAGTACCAATATGTATATCTACCTTGCATTGTGCTGTCACAATAAGCTGATGTCCTTTTTGCAGCCATGATACTTTGTAAGGAGTAGGGTGTACTGTTTTTACTAATCCTCACTTGTCCACCATTTCTATAGAAACAAAGTTATCAGTGCGTCCACCATCAATTATCGCTTTACATCATTTTCCTTTGAACTTGCATGTATTTTTGAATAAACTCTTTCTCTGAGTTGGTTCTCCTGTCTCTTTCTTTTCCTTAAGCAATACCCTTTTCAACAACAAGGATTGTCCTACTTCAGGTGCATCTTCCTTGCTTGCAATTTTAGGTTTTTCTTCCCTTGCCTTAGCCACATTCACATTCCTCTGATTTGTTACTTTATTATGAGGACAGTCCCATGATCCATGTCCCCATTCTCCACATGTGTAACACTGAATTTCTCTTCCTTGGTCTCTTCCTCTGGGTGAAAATATTCCTCTTCTAAATTCTCCTCTCTGTGGCAGTCTACTACTTGAACCTCCTGCTTCACTCTGAGGGTGCTGAAATCTTGATTTGGTAGTTCCTCTACCTCTTGTTGAACTTTTTCCTCTATTCCTCTGGTTTTGTTTCCTCAACATCTTCTCTTCTACCTTCAAAGCTGCTTGATAGGCATATTCAATTGTCTTCTAACTCAACAAGCTAATTTCATCCTGTATGTCATATCTCAACCCATTTATGTATCTGGCTACTTTTTCTACATCATCCTCTGCATGTCCTGCTCTAATGCCCAGCTTATAAAACTCTTATGTGCATTCTTTGACAATCATTCCTTTTTTCCTCAAATTTTGTAACTGTCTAAAAATATTTAACTAATAATATTTTGACATAAATTTGGCTTTCAATCTACTCACCATTTTATCCCATTGTTTGATCTTGGACTTCCCTTTTCTTGCTCTGGATGTTTGTAATTCATCCCACTAGATAGCTGCATGACCCTTTAATCTGGTAACTGCAAATTTCACCTTCTTTTTATCATGAACCTCCTCATAGTCAAAATACTTGTCTAATGAACTGATCCAGTCCATCAATTCTTCTACATTGAGATTCCCATCATACAAGGGTATTTCCACCTTTGGTCTTCCACTTGCTTTGGCCAATATCTTGAAAACTTTGGCAACTTCACTTTCATCCTCTTCTTCTTCCTCAGAAGATTCTTCTACAACACTGGCATCTCCTTCATCAGGTGCTCTCCTATGAGAAGTTTCCATTGTCTCCATCCTTGTACGCATATTTCAGATCTCATCCAGCAGAACTACACTCACTATAGGTCTCCCCCAACCTATGCCTCCTTCTCTCCTCAGTGGCATGTTTACTCAAAATTAATCTCTGAGCTCTGATACCAAAATGATGTAGGAGGTTGAAAAAAATGAGGTGGTAGTTTGTAATTATACTACTGGTTAACTTTGTAACCAATCAGCTGCACACAAACATATTTTGTACGTGGATTTTCCCCCTGAGGGTCTCGCTTATTTGACCAATCACTTTTGGTCCCTCATTGAATTATCATTTTATCAAGCACTTCAATCTGCACTGTTGATCTCACTTCTGCAGATCCAACAGATATCGCATCATCCGCTCACCAACTAACCTGAACAATTTCCACCGTCAATGTGACCTATCAAATCAAATGATTGTAGCACAATCTAGCACAAATTCTTGCACAATCAATATCAGGTCAAGAGTGCGCGAGAAAAGTAGTTTTCTCATGCTATGTGTCACCCACTTAGGCTAATCATGTGAAATTTCGGAAAACTTCTTGCCACCTTTAGGGCGCGCGAGATACCACTTCCCACTTATCGAATACTCATGTGCTTAATTCACAATTTATTAAAGATTCTTAAGGAAAGTTTAACGATTAAGCTCAATATTAATCATTAACATTATTCGAATGTGATATTCAATAAAATGTATGAATAGAGAAAAATACCCGATTAGGGTCTAGAACCCTGATACACAACTACAAATGAATTTTTGCACTAGAACAATGCGTCCACACCACACTTCAATCAATTATTCAACAAAATGGAAATTACAGAGTCTTTTCCCTCTCTGCCCAATTACAACAATTTATCTGACCTCTATTCAATCTCAAACCCTATCTCTGTCACAGAAACTCTCTCTTACACACTCTGTTCTCGATCATCTCCTCTCTCTGTCATTACATTCTTTCACTTTTATGAATCAAATCCTATTCTAACTACATTGACAATTCAATCTCTATTTTTATCAACTCAACTATTAAATCCATATTCTCAAGCTCTAATACACACCTATACTAAAGACTTATCTCCTATTCTAAAAATAATACAATATTCTAATTATTACAATAATTGGAGTAAAGATAATTTTCGAGAGATCCAACCCTCTCTACTAAGAATTGATTTTGACCACTCAGGTCAATTAAAGTCATCTCTTGTTAGCCACACCATGTGAACATACAATCACTATGCTGGCTAAGTCTGGATGATTCTACATCAACAACCCCTATGGACAACCACAATATACCACTGTGCCCCAAGGAAATTATTATCTCGAAATCCTATGTATAATGCTGGGAACAATATGATGGGAGGACTGCAAGGACCCTCAAGTCATTTGTCATCACCTTGGTCTGAATCGAGGGTATCAAATGCTTTGTCTTTCTTGGAAACACTTGACATTCCCGATTTGTAAAAACTCACCAATGACCCATCTACCATAACTTACATTGGCCTCCAATCTCGTAAAAAATTCCTATCGACATCCCGAAGTTTGAAGGGAAACAAGGGGATGATCCGAGTACACATATCACCACCTATCAGCTATGGTGCGTGTCTAACTGCATGGTGGATGATAGTATCCAACTCCAGCTCTTTCCCCACAACCTTACTAGCAATGCAGCCAAGAGGTACATTGAGTTACCACGCATGTCAGTTAATAACTTTGGCAGCTTAACGATGGAATTTTTAAAGCATTTTCAGCAACCCATTCACTATGAAACCGAGATGGAACTCCTTACTACTTTAAGCCAAGACAATGTTGTCAACATCTTCGATCAAATTCATGAATGGAGACGTAGGTGGAGGCTGGTCAAAGTGTCCCTTATGAATTATCTATTAGTAGATTGGTTCTACAAATATTTTCTCCCTCAAATCATCAAGGACGTTGCCTTAGGTGGTGCAGTCACTGAAGACCAATCCATTCATCGTTCCCAACACTTAGATTTGATTTATTCATAGTTTGGCACATTATATGACATCATCTCCAATGCCCCCAGAACTTCCAATTCTCATGCTACTCAACAACCCGATGCACACACTGATGGTATTATTGGCGCTACCTCTGGGTCTGTTGTAAAACAACTTAGCAGACACATTTCCTAGTTTTTTGTTGATCCCGCTACCTAATCGACTACTCTTCCTACTGCCATGATAAAATATGTGCGGTCTACATAAAAAATGGTGGTAAGCATAAGAAGAATAAGAAAAATACTGCTCCTTTTGAAGAGAAGTCAACCAAGCAGTCCAACACAAAGAAAAAAGCTGTTGCACCACCTGATAGTGGAAATGACAAAGCTTTGAAGTTCCCTTGTAAGATCTATGAGGAAGACCATATGACACATCATTGTACACACCTCCAAGAATGCACATATCTCCTTGCTCAAAAGGACACTGGCTGTACCCCCACGATCCTAAACAACCCTTTCCTCGTTCAGAAGCAGCAACATCTTATTTTGAATCTACCTCAATCCTCGCAAGGGGGCAACGACAGTCCACATAATTCTTTAGTTGGTGAAGGACCATCCACCATTTACACGTTTGAAATAGTCGATCTCCAAATGTGAGCCAAAACTTATGGAGCTCTAGTCGCTAATGCTCAAGAAGCTTCCTCAAGCTCAAACCCATCACCACCCAACGATCTTCATATCGGATGGCCAAGAGAACTTCATCACAAAACACATAATACATCTGCATGTTCTTCCCAGAACTACGATATTGTAGAATATTTGGCACAAGCGTCGTCAGCTATGTCAGTACTTGAAGTATTGCAAACTTGTCCAACACAATGGAAAGCTTTTCTTTCAGCTATTGGTGTGGTTGACCCTTGGGATTCCATGCTAGCAATATTCGACATGGAAAAATGTAAACCTCCCCTTTCACACCAGCTTGCATCTCAGGCACAAATTTTTTGATGAAGGAGCTTCGCCCTACGTTGACTTCATGTTGGCTCGCCTTGGGTTCTCCAACCCTCTCTCCACCATCAAACTCCCTTAAATCTTTCGATGACCACAATTTTCATCCCAAAAGGTTACCTAGCCAGCTACCCCATCACTTTGAGTGGGAAATTGGTAATGGTGGACATTGCAGTTGTGGATTAAAAACTCCACTATAATATGCATTGGGTCACAGTTGGACTTACGCCACGATTGCCATTGTGTCTACTGTCTTTCGTATCATCTTATTTCCATTGGATGGAAGGATAGTTAGAGTGGACTAGCTGTCCTTTTTCACCCTAGATTACTCCCCATTACCTAGTAGCTTTTTACCTTTAGTGGGTGGCATACTTGAGTCTTATGTTAGTATCGGTACTGGTCTTTTGAAGGGTTCTTCACTAATAAGTTGTTTTCCTCTCCCGCCGCTCACAGTTCCACAAACGATTTCTATGATCTCCACTATTCCTCATCAACCAACCAGTCCTTGGATCCTCCTGGCCCCTTCAGACATTAACTCTTACGGAGAACAAATGCTGATGTCACCAGCCGAATTTGCCTATCAAGCCATTCAATCTGCATTTGATCCTTTGGTCGCTTTGGTCATGACCAATAATACCACCCCCTCTCCCACAAATGCACCCTCTAATGATCTCCTCAATCAAGTCCTTCCTTTGGACAAAGCTATTCGAGAGATCATGTGTTCAGAGGAGAAACCATGGGAAAACTCTTACCATCGTGTTTTGATATCTGATTTGGATGCGATACCTATACAAATCTTGTCCTTTGAAGCACCTGAGATCATTCCCTCGAGTTACACAATCGTCTAAACTTTGGCTTCAGAAGGGAACATGGGAAATATTTCAAAGACATTGCTCATTGATATTTTTGTCAAGACAGGCATTATGGAAAACATATAGATTGGTGTTGATTGCAATCCTGAGGAAATTGCAAGCTTCACCTCCCTTTTTAAGGAATTTCACGATGTATTTTCTTGGTCTTACAAGGAAATTCCAGACATAGATCCATCTATTATCGGGCATGATATTAAGGTTTATGACAATTCCAAGCATGTCCACTAAAGGATTCGACTAATCCACCCTCGCAAAACTTCAGCCATCAAGACTGAGGTGGAAAAACTGTTACGTGATGGTTTTGTTTACCTTGCTCCCTTAATGGAATGGGTTTCCAATCTGGTTCCAGTAGATAAAAAATAGGGTACCATTCATGTCTGTGTCGAATACTGGGATTTGAACACTACGTGTCTAAAAGATAATTTTTGACACCGTTCATCGAACAAATAATCAATGATTTCACCGGTTGCAAATACTTCTCATTTATGGATGGTTTCTCAGGCTATAACCAGATCACCATAAAACTTGTGGACCAACACAAAACTGACTTCATTTTCCCTTGGGGAATATTTGCATATAGAAAAATCCCATTCGGTTTAAAGAATGTTGGAGCAACATTTCAACAGGCCATGGATTACACATTCCATGATATCAGGCACATTATTCAAGCTTATTTGGACAACCTTCTAGCCCATTCCAAGAAGCAAACTCAGTGCCTAGTTCATCTACGAGCAAATTTTCTTAGGTACAGGTTCTATAACATACGTCTAAATCCAAAAAAATGAGTTTTCTTTGTTGAGTCTAGATTCCTACTTGGTTTCATTGTCTCAAAACACGAGATTAGGGTTGATCCCAATAAGGTAAAGGAAATTACTCAATATCCTGAACCACAATCCATTTTACAGCTCCAACGTTTCCAAGGAAAAGAAAAATTCTTACGACAATTCATCATAAAATATGCTACGTTGACAAAAGGCTTTATGTGCCTACTTAAGAAGGGAGTACCATACTTGGGGGATGATCAAGCCCAACGATCATTTGATGCGTTGAAAGAGGCACTTATATCTACCCCACTTCTTAAGGCTCCTAAATATTCACACGACTTTCTCCTCTACCTCGCAGCCTCACCATCCTCTATAGGAATGGTGTTGGTTCAAACTCATGATGACCTTAGTGAGCATGTGATATATGATCTCTTGAAAGGCTTGGTTGAGCCCGAACTCCAATATTCACATGTGGAAAAGTTGTCGTTGGCAATAGTCTTTGCTGTCAATTGCTTCCGACACTATATGTTGTTGTGACAGACTACTATCATCACTTTGGAGAATCCCATTAGACACTTTTTGTCTCATCAAGTCATCAGAGGAAAATATTCCAAATGGATTTTTATCCTGCAACAATTTGATTTGGTTTTCTCCACTACCAAGGTGAAAAAATTCTTAGTCTTTGGAGAAATATTGTTGGATCTTCCCATTGTCAATCCAAATGAGATAGCCCATGATCCTCTCTAGATGAATCTTTCTATCTAATCGACTCAATTGATCCTTAGTATGGTGACATTCTAGTCTACCTCCAAGTGCAACACTTCTACCCTGAGCTATCGTCAGGTGACTATCGTCACATCTACCACCAAGCTTGGCACTATTTAGTGCTAAATGATACTTTATATCATTGTGGTGTTGATGCAGTTATTCAACATTGCATTACTCATGAATAGGCGGAACACGTTTTAAATGGGTGCCATGATGGGGCATGTGGTGGTCATCTTTCTCACATGTCCTGCCCAAAAAAGTCTACGTGCAAGATATTACTAGCCAACCTTGTTCAAATATTGTATCAAGGCAATCTAATAGTGTCACCCTTGTCAAGTATTTACAAAGAAAATGCACGCACCCCCAGACCCCCTACACCTGGTTATCTCCATCAGCCACTTTTCCAAATGGGGTATTGATTTTGTCACATGCAACCCCACTTCCTCTGATGTACACAACTACATTATTGTCATTGTGGACGGCTGAAGCCATTCCCACTTTTCGGGCTGATGGAGAAGCCGCGATGTTATTCTTGTTCGATAAGGTGATCTTTCATTTCGATGTGACCCACACGATCATTACAGACCATGGTTCTCATTTTCAGAATCACATGATGTCTGACTTAACATCATTGCTCGGTTTTCAATAGGAATAGTCTTCCTCCTACTACCCCCAGGCTAATGGCCAAGCAGAAGCCATTAATGGCATCCTAAAAACCATGATTTTCTGGTTGGTAGGAAACCACAAAACCCACTAGCACTTTATGTTACATCCTGCATTGTGGGCATAACATAATTTAGTCAAAACTGCTACAGGTTTTACACCATTTCAACTCACTTATGGCCTAGAAGTGGTACTGCCTATCGAGTGCCAGGTTCTGTCACTGAAACTTGTTGTTGAACTCTTTCTTGGCACCACTTCCGAAGAAGAACGCTTACTATATCTCAATCAATTGGATGAGACCCGTTGAGATGCCACACTGGCACTTGAAGCCCATAAGCATCAAGTCAAAGCCCAATATGACAAAAATGTCAAGCCTCATTCTTACCATGAAGGTGATTTTGTTTTATTCTATGACAAAAAACACGACCTCTTGGGGGCAGGAACGCTCCAGCCATTATAGATCAGTCCATATGTCGTCACCAAGGCCCTCTTAAAAGGTGCTTATGGAATTCAAGACTATGAAGGAGTCCTACTCGCGGAGCCCCAAAATAGGCTCTATTTGAAAATGTATTATGCCTAGTATTTCACTAGGCATGTTCTTTGTAGTTTTATGTATTTTTAAGTTCTTCTTTTTGATGTGACTGGAATTTTGGAGTTTTTTGAGTATTTTTCGCATACATGTTTCTCATTGCACAGATGCCTTCATCACCCTTACAATATGTAGGATATGTAGATGGTGCTAGTTGTCACACACAACACATTGCATCAGCTGCTTGGGTCATTTACACACTTGAGTTGGAACTACTTTGTTTTGGGGGAGTCTTTCTTGGAACTACCACCAACAATATTGTTGAGTATATGTCTGTAATTTAACTTCTCTCAAAAGCGTCATCATGGGACATCTTGAATCTGGTGGTCAAGTTAGACACTCATCTTGTTGTTATGCAATTGACAAATCACTATCACATTCACAATCCAATCTTGTTACGTCATTATTTAAGGGTACGACTCTTGGAACGTCAATTTGATTTTATTACATACAAACACATTCCTCAAGAATTTAACGTAGTTGCTGACTCATTAGAAAACTACATGTTAGGTTGGCATTTGTCTCATTTATTATAGGTACATGCATGAAAGTAAATATTTACATAGTTAAAATTTTACAAAAACATTAAAAAACATTTACATCATAAAAATACCAAAAAATTTGCATATATATATATATATATATTATATATATATATATATATAATATATTATATATATATATATATATATATATATAAGTACAAAATGGCTCTACTAGGTCTCGCTATAACACTCGCTAGCTACACCAAGCTACTGCCAAGAGTCTACTGCTCGTGAAAACTCAAAACAACTGTAGCTATCCTCCGAAGAGGAACCATAAACCGCTCAGGCACGCTGACGGTGTGTCACTACATATGAGTAGGAATCTCCCTCATGGGAAGAGGAGGAATGCCCATGCTCAAGCCTTTGAGGTTCCTTAGAACCTCACAAAGACTCTATGCATCATCTCCATTTTTGGCATCTGTCGCACCCATGCCAGCTCTAGGTAGCCGGTCCTCACGCCCCACTTCGCAAGAATGTCTACAAGTCGCACTGGTGCCACATTTGTGTCAAGAAAAGGCTTCATGTTAGTACTTGTTCTAGAAACAAAAACATTACATAAATATTAAAAATCTAAAAAGTACTTTAAGTACTCTAAAAAAAACCTTCTTACCTTGAGGCCCCCAATGTGTGCTAGGTGGCATAATCAAATCCAGATCTCCTGTAAAGTCCATGTCTTCATAGGCATAGTCATTAATCATCAGAATCTGGCCACTCAACCATTCGAAGAAGTCCTCTTCAAATAAATGTTGGATTGGTCCCCCTCTAGTACGAGGATCAAGGAAAGCCCATCACCCTTTCCTGGGCTCCCCGGGATCACCCTGACGTAAGCTCATCGATGGCCTCATCATGGGCACTCTATCAAGTAGGAAGGACACTATGAGAGTACCATACCCAAATGTAATTTGGATACGAGTCTTACAAGCTGTCAACTCTGCCTTCAATTGGCGAAGAATTTCCTCACACTAGTTGAATATCTGAGGCTGTAAGCAGTCAATAACAAGTAACAATTGGGCCTTCATCACTACATGAGGACTCTTGGACCCCACTAAGTGTACGATCATCCACAAAATGTCCTTCATGGGCCTTGTCCTGATCCACTTAATGGGGACCCTATTGCTCACTAAGGCACTGTCAGGTCTTCAGTAAGTTTGGACCAACTCAAGGGTAGTTTGTGGATCTATCCTGCCCTCGGTCATGTTTTCTCATGCACCTATGCATGAAAAACCTTTTAGAAAGTATATATATCATCTCTGTTGATTGAGAGCTCGTGATCCCCAATTCAGAACACCCCTTGATGTTCATCCCATCACTGGATTATCCAATTCAGAAGCTAGTCCTAACCCTTGATCAGGTCAAGCCTTGCATACTTCATCAAGACACATCTTTGTTAAGAAAGTATGCATGTTGGATCATTTAGAATCTATAGTTCCTCGGTATCATGAGCTCTTTCTCTCCACAGACTCATGATGATGGCTCCAAACTTGCACAAAAACACCCAAAAATCAGTCAAAATGATGGAGAAATGACAAAAAAATCATGTTTCGGGGTTTGGAAGTGCGTCCGTGCTACCTAACGCCTCTCCTTAGGGCCCACAGGGCATGCTAACCCACCCCTATAGGTTGTGAATGGCATTTAACGCGCCTCTAGACCTAGAGGGGAGCATTAGGTCCATAACATGAGATAGGGATTGCCCAAACTAAAAACGTTCATCCCTAATGTAGCTGAAATGGTTAAATAATGCAATATAAAGGTTTGGCCATCTACCTGGAACAAATGACACATCGAATGGTTGCATGTATTGCTCGCAATCACCCAGGGAATATCTGCTCCTCTTTCACTCCAGAACACTCTCACAACACTCAAATGGTGAAAATGGTGAAAAATGGAGGCTCTAAAGCCTTCTTATAGTCATCATGGAGGTGTGACTCACCTTAGTTAGTCATTTAAATAGAATTTTTTCATTCCTTATGTTGTTTAGCATATGCCATTTTGATATATTGTCAATATTACTCATGCTTTGATGAAGGGGTTTTAGGGTTGAATTGCAAAAACAACCATGTTCGATTCACTATGAGTGCTTTCTTTTATGGGATATTTTCTCACTGTTGAATTGAAAAATCCAAAATTTTTTTGTCATCGGGATCGTAAAACTCCTACGATGATGATATTAGTGCTTTCTTTTTTGGGACTATTTCTTGCTCTTAAATTGAAAAATTCCCGAGTTTTCCCTTCTTCGTGCTCGTTAAATCTATGAAGAAGGAATGAGTTGTTCTTTTACCTCTTTTTCCTTGCTCATTAAACTGAAAAAGATCCCTCGAGTTTTCTTCATTTGACTCGTTAAAATTTGATGAAGATCTATTGAGTTCGTCGTCATGGGACTCATTAAAATTTCGCGATGAATATCGAGTTCACTTCGTCCCCTCGTACTCTTATTCGTAACAAAATGAGGCAAACGTCTATTGAGCCTAGGTTTATCAGTTTATCCGGGCTCAATAGACTAACTTATGGAAAAGGAACTATGTTGGGTATACTATTAAACCTTTGTTGCACCTGGTTAACAACTATGACAAAGGGAACCCCCTGGAGTTGCTATTTACGATCTTTTCAGACTATCTAAATATGAAAAGGCCACTAAGTTTACCCGTCTAGACTCATTAAATTTAATTAGTTGGGGAAAATTGGACAACACAATTGCTTTATGTTAGTATTTTGGAAATAATTTTTTGGCAACATTCATTCCCTTGAACCTGGCACTCCCTTAGCAAAACCTCCTTTTTGTTGGCCTCTCAAAATGAACCTTACCATCCTATGAGTTTAGCCTATATACCCCGATGTTCTTGCATCTATGTATCCTAACACTCTTTGGTGTTCATGAGTCTAGTGTTGCCTAGTTAAAACCTTTGGGTCATGCCTTATATTGTTCAAGAGATCCCTTTATCCTCTGTTTCCTCTATCAAACCATCAAACATATACTTCCATCATGCCCTCTGTCAATTTGAACCATTGCTCAAAATTTGTCTTCAAAGAAAAATCATTCTTGTCTCGTTTCGTGTCGATTGATGTAGGACACATTATTGCCTACCTTTTGATAAATCTCTTCCTATCAACTTCAACACTCTATCTAGGAAGAAGATCCAAAAACATATTAATGCCTTAGAACTTGTAGACATTAGTGGCAGGTTACCTTGTGTTCAATCAGGGGTTTTCATTATTGGCTCCTAGTTGAATGATAATTTTTACTAGTGTTTGATGAAAACAACATTATTCACACTCACTAGATTATATTGCGCATCTTGGAGACCATCATCATTATCGATGTCCATCCTCGCATCTCTTAATTTTTTTTAATTTTTTTTATTGACTGGTAATCAGACGATTTCATACATGTTCGAACTCAACGCCTTTATTCACATGTGTCGAAATATGTTGTTAAGACGAAGTGACAATCAAGACCTTGGGTAGAGGCTTATATCACTCAACTTTGTTTCCTCTCCCATTTTTTTTGGGGACAGCTCGTCAGGTTGATCCTGTTATGACAAAAGTTCCATATTGTGCTTATCGATGGACACGATCATCATATCTCTTCAGGTTTCTTGTAGTCCCGAAGCTCCGATCCTCTCTCTGTTTTTTCCAAACACGATAGTTATAAAGTATTTTGGCCATCATCTTCACCTCTAATCTCACACTTTAGGGGGCATCTATTATACAAGAAAATTACCTCCTCATCATCTTATAGGATAAAGGCAAGTTCACTGAAAGAATGACCAAGTTCATAGTCCTATTTTCGAAGCTAATGATCCCCAAGAACTAGAAATGTTCTTTATAAAGCTTCCTAGCCATGAATCAGGTGTGTTATTCCCTAGGGTAACTCTCTGTGTTGCCTTAGGGGCAATGTTAGTTAGCTTTAGTGAGTTTCTGGAGGTCAAATAAGTGGGTTGACCAAATAGTATCCTGATATTCACTCATATGTCAGTCCACAAAGCAAGAAACATCTAGATTCGACTTGTTAGAGGATATTACTATTCCTAATGGAGTCTAACAAACAAGGAAAGAGAAATAAATCATGGAAACATCTTAGCTTTTGCCCAAAAGAAGTCATGAAATAATTGGCAAGGCTTATCCTCTCATGCTATATATTTGAGGCTTGGGGCATTGTGAAAGGGGTCGAAAGTATTGAAAAGATTGCCTATTGACTATCGAAGCTTTGCATTAGAATTGGTTCATCAAGAGGTTAAGAAGAGAGAGAGATAGAGGAGCTGGAGGAGTAAGGGAAACTTGATGCAATTGATGGTTGTAATCACTCTTTCCTACCAGTAATATAGAGTCTAGACTTGCAGTTGTGTTGTCTATTCCATGGCATTGGTATTGTTATTTATTTACATGTTTATGAAACACTATTGATTATGAGTAGCTTAGATATGTGTAGTTAGATATCCTTATGTATTCTTGTATTTATTATCAAAGTTATATGCTATGATATTACTCTTCATCTTGTCTATGTGTAGGTACTGATATAGGAGCTAGCTGAGAGGTTTTCCATTCTGCTACTTTGAATTCTCCAGTAACACCGTACCAAGACCCAAGGTAACAATATTCCTTCTTAATTTGATTATCACTTCATTGATATGGATATGTGCTTGTATCTTTGAGCCAAATTCATCTAATCTAATCTATCTACCAAGGATCTCGGGAATATCCTTGAGGGTATTTTCACCACAATCACCCGTGCATTAATCCCTATAGCAAAGGGAGAGAAGTATTCCTATATCACCATAGTTTTTTGACTTAAAAGTTTAAGAAATTTGGTGGTAAGTAGGTTGGATATGGAGGATAAAAGATTTTTGTGTTTGGGCATTTAGACCTTTCCGTTAGTAATAGCATAATCAAAGAAGACGTAAACAGATGAAGAGGGAGTCATTATCCAAAAGTAGTGCATTTTTATTCTATGTATATTAGCACATGAGAAGCCACTGTTCCCATGGACATATAACTTTAGTTCAAGTTACAATTTTTCTTACTACCCAGTGGTAAATAAGAGGAAAAATCATAGCATGTGAATAACTTTGATCAAACCCATATGAGAATGAGTACTAGAAATTTCAGTTTCATTGACTATTAGTTAGGAACTACCATAAATAATTTTTAAAATTAGGTTCATGATAATTATTATGAAAATTCAAAACGATATATGAGATCAACATTTGAACTTTCTTTACTTAGACCTTTAGTTGAAGATTCTATTCTCAAAGTTCTATATGTATTAATACTTGATATATAGTAACGAGTCCATTTATGTTCCTAAGGAGATCACTGATGGTGTAAGGTATGCCATTTTAAATCTAGTTAGATCCACTAAATAATCCACCTAAACTTCATCTCTTTCTTTGTATTCCATTTTTAAGTAAGGAGACAAAGGTATCTCAAGTGATCTAGGGTTTTCCTCGTCACATGGGATCCTAAACTTTGTCATATATTTGTTTTTTCTTGACCTATATCTAAAATCAAATCCTTACCTTATAGATTGTAGTGTGTCCAATGGCTTGGATACACCTACTAGAAAAATTGACATGTTGATCTTGCAAGTAGACCTATAATAATTTGTTCTTGTAATTTGGTAGTCTAGTTTTGCATATATCCATTTTTGATTTGATACTATCTGAAATTTTGACCAATGAAATCATCTCAAATATTTTCCCTAGATAAATTATCATATTTGATCTTTCTTTTCTCTTATGCCTTAAGAAAAAATAACAAATATGTTATCTTCTTGGTCAACACTAGAGCCAAGTTACTTATTCTTCTTCTTCTACTATATTTATGTGACCAATGTTTGAGTCTTAAACTCTTTAATAAGTATGTTAGCCTATGCCTCTTCAAGTGGGTTCTCTTCATATGCAAATGAATAATAGTTGTTGTAACAACCCTTTTTGTTGCACCTCATGATTATAAACATCCCTATGTAAATTTTGGGTACATATGTGAAAATTCAAGTGAAAATGAATGAATGACTGGTTGAAGGGGAGGGACACAAATTTAGAGATCTGAAGGGAAGCTTGCATGGGATGTTGGTATTTCTAGGGAGGTGTTGTGAAGTAGGCCACACCCCACCCATTTAATCCCCTTACCTATCACCCTAACCACAATGTAGCTTGCATTGATAGGCATTGAAGTTTTGGAATGCGTAGTAAGGTTAGAGGATAGTGCCCATCCTTGTTTCCTCCTTCAAGACTGAGGAAGAGAAAAACTATCTTGGGAATATAAAGAGAGACAACATAACAGATAGTTGAACACACACATACACAAGCATATGAGAATGAGAGACAACATAGGAAAGAGTGTGTGGATGTGAATATAGTATGTAAGCAAGGTCTCATTGTGGATGTAGACGAAGAAGAATGCCAAGAAAGGGGAAAGAGCCTAGAACAATGAAGAAGACTAAATTAGACTCAATATTCATGATTCAATGTTCTATTATTGGGAAGTATTATCTATGACTATGTTGAAGACCCTTGATTGTGTGTCTAAACCTAATTGGCTAGTGGGGAGCTCGATGGAGAATTGAATGACTAAGTGCTTGGTGGGTAAGTTGATAAAACACAAAGTGCTTGCTTGATAAGATGATAAACCATGGTGATTGATAAATGGGATGATAAACCACTTGGGTGTTTGTTGTGAGGCTTATAAACTACTCAAAATGGTAAGATGAGCCATTGTAGCATTTCTTTTGAGGTTTTGAAACCACTCGGAAAGTGGGATACAAGTTCCTGTGACATTTTACTTGAAAACATAACTGTCAAACCACCTATATAGTGGATTCATTCTCTTATAGTTGAGAAATACACCAACTAGGCCTTGGGAAAATCCTATTATTGATCCTAGAGAGGGTAGGAGAGCCATTATGGTGCTTACTACTAGAGAGAAATTGATAAACCACTTGGATAGTGGTTTCCATCTCCTGAGTGTGTGAGTAAGCCTTGGTGTGAAATTTCCCTAGAGAAAGAATCCACTCAGACTTTGGATCTGACTTAGGTGTGGTCAGTTTCAAGAGAGATTGTATTATGGATGACCTATGTTTGGATGGAGAGTTGAATTCCATCCTTTAGTTGCCAACCATATCAATGTATTGAATTAAGTATAAAATGTTTCCTATTTGGTTTTTATGTTGTGATAGCATTTTTCTAATGTTGAATGTTACTGTGATTATACATATTCATGTATGGATAATTGAATGTTGTTATTACACTTATTGTCGACCATCTCAAGTCTTATGAATTTAAATACGAGTAGCACCGTAGAGCTGCTATCTCATTCATGATTTATCCCTTTAGCATGTTTGGTGCTAAGTGCCTATATGGTTGTAATTGTATATTCATGTATTGTGAATATCTTGGCAAACTGTAAATCTCTAAAAAGTTGTCTTGGTTGTTGGTTGTTTGAATTATGATTCAAATTATTCATTATGAATCCACTATGTTGAGGAAATGCATAACAAAAAACTTAAGAATTGAGTTGCATATTTACTTTCCTTGCTAGAGGCCATTGTGTAGGTTTTGACAATCTCTTCTAGAAATTTTGATGTTCTGAGCAACTGTCTCTATCTTATGAGAATTCTTACATTTTCCTTTTTCCTTTCTCTTTAGCATTCTTGATCTGTAAACTACCGTGGATATCCAACTGGATAGTTCGTCACAGCAGATATAATAAATCCATAGCTACAAATCCAAAAATTTATTCCATTAGGGTGTATTCCTCTTTAGATTTATGGATCTATAGATTATTTTTTATTGTGTATGAATACAAATTAAAATTTGTGCAGAAAATAGAGAACAATAAAATAAAACCTCACAAACCACATTTGACACAAGATATATCCTTAGAAACCCTTTTGGGAGAAAACCTAGTTAGAAGGTGAGGCCACTCTTCTCTCTTTCTCTAAATAGAAAATATTTGCAAGTACAAATAAGGACTATGCCCCATGCGTTACTATAGTGAAAAAATCCTCTATATGTGCTCTCTCCCTATCCCTCTCGACTAATCTACTCATCTATGGAACAAGTGCACTAAAAATGAATGGAACCCATTTTATTATTAGTGGCCCAGTTATAACAAAGCTCAATAACCTATTAGTGGTCCAAAGAAGCAATTTTTTACCCCCAAAAAACATCATTTGATGCCTCAAGATGCTCAAGGAAGTTTCAAATCCCAAATTTTCAAACTAGACCTTGCCAATAAAACTGGTCCTATGAGCTAATTTCTCCACTTTTCCCTCTCTAAAAGAAAGAGGTGGATGAGAAAAATTCTAATGATCAAATCTAGATCACATCTCCCCATTATTGGAGGATTTTGGTCCCCAAAATATTCTATTAATTTGAGGCGAGGAAAATTTCCCCCCACCTTCTCTCGGGTGTACCATTTAGCTTGGAATTTGTCCTTTCAATCCAATATATCAAAGGTCATGCTACCCCTATCTCATAATTTTGGACCTATTTTAAAAGACTATATCTTTGTTAACTTTGCTTGAGAAACTAGTGCCAAATCCTCTACTAAAGGCAAGACTTGTTCATATCCCTGATCTAACATGGAGGGCTCATAGATTTTCATATTCTCTACATTCACAACTAATTAAATATGTGTGTGGGGATAAATTGATTCTATAGTATTGTCTCCCACCTTTTCTATTATCTTAAAGGGACCATACTACATAGTCTTGATTTTATTACTGGGACCTTGTAGCCTCTCCTTGTTCAGTTGTAACCATACTATATCTCCCACCTTGAATGAATTCTCCCTCCTATGTTTATCATGAATGACCTTCTATATTTCCTATGAATTCTGCAGTGCCTCTTGTACTTGTATATGGACTTGCCTAATATTTTTTACAAAATGTTTAGCCTTCAAGGCATCCCTTGTAAGATCCTCCCTTACTCCTCCTTATTTCCCATATGCATTATGCAAAGGTGAAGTTGGAAAATATCCAAAACAAGTTTAAAATGGGGACTTAACAATAGAAGTGTGGAATTCTTTGTTATAAGAGTGTTGTATATATACTATATTTTCATCTCAAGTCTTTGGATGCTCCATATTATAACCCCTCAAAAGATGCACCAAAATCATGCTAACTAATTTTGTCTTCCCATTTGTTTATGGATGGAATGTTGTAGACATCTTTAACTTCATCTCTAGCTTCTCCCGTAATGTAGTCAATAATGCATTGAGAAATATTTTGTCGCTATCTGAAATTATGCTCCTTGGTATCCTAAAGTGAACCCGGACTTGTGCAAGGAACATGTTTGCTTCTTCTTTCCCAATGATGGTATTTTTACAAGGAACCATAACACACATCTTGCTGAACCTATTAACTATCATGAACAAGTAGTCATGTCCCTTCTTGGTTGGTTGTAAACCTCTCACAAATTCAATGGAAATGATTTTCTAGGGACAAGTGGGTACAAGTAAGGGATGAAATATACCTTATTTTTTATTACTAGGATTTCTGGTACAAAAAATCATGCAATCCTCTTATCCTAGCTACATATTCTTGCATCTTGGGCCAATACATATACCTCTACAAATTAGCCACTATCTTCCCTACACCAGATTTCCTTGTAACCTTGGAGGTGTGAGCCTCTCTAATCCATTGTAATTGCTCACCTTTAGGAAAACATGCCTTATCCATCATGTAGAGTAACCGATGTTGGAGATGGTAGTCAACAATGTTGTCGCCATCATGACATGACCCTGACTCTACATGATCTACGTGGATATTGGTGGCCACCTACCTATTCCACTTGGACCCCCAATACTGTCTCTTTCAGTTTTTCAGTTTCCTTAATTGTAGCATAGTTTAGTATTTTTGGCAGTTTTTTTGGGTGTTGAACTTTATAGAGGTTTTGAGGCCCTAAACGATGTTTTTAGGGAAACTAGAGAGATTGAAAAACACTCAAATTGGCTTACTAGTTTGTTTTCGACCTTCTCTTTGAGATTTTTTAAATGAGGTATTATGATAGCCAAATCAAGATCATATGCAAAAGTTATGATGCTGGAAAGTTGTTGTACCAATTTACCCAAATGGGGCCCACAATTTTGGCACTTCATCTCCTAGGATTAGGTTTTTGGATGTTTAGGGTTTTCCATTGTTTTTGAATAATAAATAGGCCTTTGAGGCTCATTGTGACACAATTCAGAGGCATGTGGCCACCACATCTCTTCTAAGAGATAAGCTACCATCGCCCGAGCTAGTTCGTTTTTATTTTTGTATGTAAGCATATTAAGTTCTTTGATATTAATGAAATGAAGTTTTATTTCTGATGCAACTCTATGTATATGGGCATTTCTATATTTTGTTGCATTCCTACATAAGTTCGGATCACTACAACTACTGAAACACCTCCTTGAAGCCCTTGTCCTCTAAATATGCCTCTTTCTATGCATTTTATGTGAATGGCTCCATGTGCATCAGAGTTCCTAGAGTTATGATGTTTCATATGGGTGGCCTTGAAAGCATGTTTTCCATCTTGTTTGTGCCACCCCTGTTATACTTGATCACTAAATGAAATTGTTGTAGAAACCCCAACTACTATTAATTATTGGTATGTTGTAGATTACTTTGGGCCTATAGCTACTATAGTGGTTGGTGATCTATGTGGATTGTTGTCTTCTTTCTCATCAGATAGTTCTTCCACTTCTTCACAGCTTGCACTAGGGCATGTAACTCCTTGTCATAGGTAGGGTAGTTAAGAACTCCCCCATGAAATAATTTAGAATGGTAGCATACACACCTTCCTCCCTGTATCAAGACCACTCCTATAACATACCCACTCACATTTGTCTCCACTTTGAAGGGGTGTTTCAAGTTTGGTAATGAAACTAGAAAATGGTGCTTGACTAATATTCTTCTTTAACTCCTTAAAGGCCCTTTGCTAACACTTTCCCCATTGTAAACTCTTTCCACTTGATGTTATGGTGTGGAGTGGTGTTACTACCGCTAAATATGAGGCTATGAATTTCCTTAGGTATTGTGCCACCCCAACAAAAATCCTAACCTTAGAAACACTAATAAGCACTGACAATTTCATGATGGCCTCCATCTTGGTAGGATCTATCTTCATCTCTCCTCCACCTATCACATACCTTAGATACACCAAAGGTTGTTGTGTAATCTCACACTTCTTCAAATTTGCTAGCAATTAGTTCTTGTTTCCAACACCTGCTTAAATTTTAGATGTGCTCCCTAGGTAGCACTATATATGAGTATATCATCCAAATAGAAAATAGAAAATTAATCTTTAAAAGGTTGCAGTATATCATTCATTAACTTGACAAACATAGCTAGTTCAATGCATAGGCCAAATGGAGTGACTAACCACTCATACAAACCTTACGCGATTTTGAAGATGTTTTTCTAGGTATCTTCTTCTCTGACTCGAACCTAGTTATATCCAAACTTTAAGTCAAACTTGGTCAAGTATTTTTCCTATTGCAATTGATCTAGTAGATAATCTATTTTGGGAAAGGGGTACTTGTTCTTGAGTATGATATTGTTCAATTCCTTGTAATCATTACACATCTACCAAGTCCCATCTTCTTTGGTACACTAATGATGGGTGACCCACATGGTGATGTACTTGGTCAAATGAAACCATATTCCAGTAGAGGTTGCAACGATTTCTTCACATCACTTGCTTCAATAATAGATTGCCTATACAACCCCATTTTTTGCAATGGGGAGTCTGAAAATATTTGGATCTCATGCTCCAATTATGTCTTGGGTGGTATCCCTTTAGTCTCCTGGAACACATCCCTATTTTCTTATATCAAATCTTCTAGTTGTTGTTTATGTTTCTTAGCACACCCATCCAGGGATTCATTTCCTATTACTGACTCTTCTATAGACTATTTTTCTCTTAAAAATAGTAAAACATACTTCTTTCTAGATCTAATTACTTTCTTGGCTTGGTTGACACTTACCAGTGAAATTTTTGACTTGCCTTTGTGTGTTTTGATGGTGAACGATTTTCCATCCTTAATAAGTCCAACTTAGTTGGATTTCCACATGAATATTGCATCTCCCATATACATGTAAGGACTTCCAAAAACCAGTTCACATACATTAAGGTGTACCACATCTAGTTCCACTTCATCAATAAAACCAACATTGATAACAAATCTAATTTTGCATTAGTTTGTTACCTTTAACTCTGCATCCTTATTTACCCATCCCATTGGATATGGTACTGTCTGATCATGAACTTCGAATCCCAATTTTCTGACAAACTTTGTTGTAGTGATATTCACCTATGTTCCTGATTCAAACAGAGCATCAATATTTGTCTTATTGACTTGTATCTTTATGTGGAAGAGTTTGGTCATTTGTTTCTATTCCTATTTCTAAAGGTTACTCATATTCATTGAATTTTGCATTGATGTATAAACAATATTTTCATCCATGTTCAATATATTTTCAACCTGTTTACTTGAATTGGTGTCCATGAGATTATTCTTCTTATTGTTTTTCTTTTTATTCTTTGATTTGATATCTAGATGCAAATTATAGCACTTCTCCTCAGTATGAATGTCAATGTTGTAGTGGTTACTGGGATCTTTGCACTAGTCTCATGTGGATACCTTCCTTTTATATTTCCCCATTTCCACTTCTTCTCCTCCTCCTGAGAAGCATCCTATTTATCCTCCTTCTTTCAACCACTTGATTTCCCTTTCTTTAGGCCTATGTTCTTCAGGTGTTATGCTTGTACAAAATCCTCGTCCACCAACCTATGCTTGAACAACATCATCTGCTTTAGAAAATGGCTATGTCGACCCCCAATATACTTGAGGAGTACATTTGGATTCTTTTAGGAGATACCTACCATTATTGCCATATTTCTGAATTATATAATGTACCCTTGTACACTCTCCCTTGCTTTTGCCTGAAGTAGTGTCATTAGATCCACTGTTCCTCTACATACGTGATAGGGTAAATTGTGACTTTATGAGGGTTTTAAAGTCCTACCACTTAGTTGCTAGAGGATATCCCTCCAACCTCAAGGTATCTTGTGGCTTTCCCACCAGGCCAAGGCATGAACCTTTAACTTCAGCCATGGAAATGAAATATTTTATTATTCCTCTATATGATGAACATTGAAATAAAATTTTAATTGTTACAATATATGATTTCTCTTCAGGGTATCAATATCACCTTGGTATAACTTGATATCGAACTTCAATTCCATTTGGAAAGGGATTATGATGGGTTCATGACACTGGAATTGGGTTAATCTCTTTCAGGTCCTTTCTTCAGCTCATTCTTTGTTTCTTCTTGACTCCTGATATCCCTTCTAATCAGTCCTTTATGTTAAAATCCCCATTTTATTCGAATATTCGAAGCTTATTACTCATGCTTTACATGAGGAGATTCACATTATGAATTATATATACAACTTGTGCTTCCATCCACTAAAACCTGTCCTTTGTAAGATCACAAGGGTTGTTCACAAATTCATCGGTCATGGCTAGGGTTTTTTTACTTTTGGATTAGAAGATATAGATCCCTTGGAAATACCCAAAATATACCCAAATAAACTTACTTTGGTACCAAAATTATTCATAAAATACCATGGATATTCCAATGGATTATTCATCACAACATATCTAATACAATTAATTATACTTAAAAATATGAAAATATACACTATTAGGGTTTATTCCTCATATTTATGGATCTGTAGATTAATATTTATTGTGTTGACATGAAAATTGGAATTTATGCATAAAATTAAGAATAGAGAAATTAAATATCATAAACCACATTTGACACAAGATATATCACAGGAAACCATTATAGGAGAAAACCCAATAGGAAGGTGAGGTTTCTCTGCTCTCTTTCTCTAAATGGAAAATAGTTGCAAGTACAAAGAAGTAAGACTTATGGCTTGTGGGCTACTATAATGCAAAAAATCCTCTCCTTTTTCTCTCTCCCTATTCCTCTTAGATACTCTTATCTTTTATGCATAAATGGACTTGAAATAATGGAACCCCTTTTCCTCCAAGTGGTTTGGTTATAACACAACATGATAACCTACTAGTGGTTAGGTTTGACTACCTAAACTCTTAACCATAGTTACAATATGGATTATTCTAGAGTCTTATTCATCATTATCACCTGGCTAGTTCCTTTTCCATGATTAATGGGGGTTGATGTGGCATCCTCTCAAATTATGGTGGCAAAAACAAGGTCAACTTTCGAGTGGAATAAAATTTTCATATGGACTTTGATTAAGGTGATTCTTGCATCATTGGAAAGCTATCAATGTGTAGAATAGGAAAAAATGTGTGGAGCCAAAGAAATAAAATTTTTCCCTTGAAAAATGTCATTTTATGCATCCAAATTCTCTTGAAGGTTTTAGAACCCAATTTTCCAATCTGGTTCTCGCTGCTAAAACTGGTCATGTGAGCCAATTCCTCCACTTTTTCCACTCTAAAAGCAATGAGATGGATGCAAAAATATATAATGATCCAATCCATATCAATTATTATAGTTTGATCTGATGATGATTTGAGGTATTTGGGGGTTACAAGGGCTAAAACCATGTTTTGAGGTCAGATCACCAATGGACAGAATTTATTTACCTTTTTAATAGATAATATTCGGGTTTTTGAGGAGTGCCAAAAGAATTTACATTTGAAAATGAATAGATTCACCTAGGTCATATTTCCTTGTGGAAAATATGGATATCTAGATGAGTAAAAGGGGTGGATATGAGATGGAAGGGTGGATGGTAGATGTATCCATATTTCTTTAAATTTTGGATGTGTACGAGATCTAGGGATCTAGATGTCAATGTCGATGTGGGCATATGCATCCACAAATGATGAGATGGGCGACAGGTCGGATTTCCATTAGGAAAGTAAGAATATCTAGGGATATGGACGTCTAGGCTTGTTGATGAATATCGCCTTGTTGAAACACTAGATTGAAATGAACTAGATATAACAAGAAACTACACAAGACGTGTAGAGACCACTAATGATGTGGACGTGCTTTTTTGATGACAAGGTAATGTCACGTGGGTTGGGTAGGAGCCACGTCGAATTTATTTATTGATGTGGCTCTATATTATTGGTCAAATTTGAATGGGCATAACTTTGAGTCTGTGAGGAAAATTAAGATAAAAGTTATATTTTCGAAAATCTCTTGATGAGTTGAACATTATGGTGGAATATTTTTAGGTAGGATTTGATGAGGTTGTAAAAATATGATTTTTGTAACCCCATATTCATAATAGATCTTTGGGATCAGGTTAAACAACATGTAACACCTCCCATAGCTTGGGAGGGATTTTACAATTGTATCCTAGAGAACCTCCACCTTTTTCACTAGAATGGAGATTTGGATTTGCTAAACATTGGTCAACATTTTTAGAGTTGGTTCCTTTAAAGTATTTTCCTAGTTTTAGGTGCCAAGATAAAGGTTTAAATTTTCATGGAAATTCCTAGAGGAATGATGGACCCTTCTAATGGATGCTTACATTACCAACTATAGCATTTAACCACCTTAAAACATGAATTCCTGGCATTTTTCATTATACATTTTGATGATTTATATGTTATTCCTTATGTTGAGTGAATGCTTAAGTGATTTAATCATACTAATTATTTAAATTCATGACCTTTGGTAGCCTTAGCACATTAATTTGTCATGTTTGTCATAGCAACGAGTCCTCTTCCACTAGTCCACCATAAATATAGGCACTTTGTTCCCCTGACTTCGAATATGGAACTCCAGAACTACTCAAATCCAAGCCTTATCATCAACGAGGGATAGATGTGGCTACCATGGAAAATTTTAGGGGATAATATTCGCCCAGTGGGCTAATTTTCCATTATTTTTCCACAAAAAGATTCGCCAATTTCCATTTTTATAAAAGATGATTCGCCCAAATTTTAGAATATAAAATTATTTTACCTTAAAAATCACCAACGTTATATAGAGACTATATATAAAATGATTATAAATTTGAATAATTTTACAAATATATCAATAAACATTTTATATTTTTCATATTAGGGGTTAGTGAGATTCGCCAATGTTTTAAAGTTCAAGAAAATTTTCCATCCTTAAAATTTTCCCTGGTGGCTACACAAAAAATCCCAAGAGACAAATTGGCCATAATTTAAGGATTTTTTGAGGGAAATCATCCCTCCTATTAAAGAGGCTATTTATTGAAAATTATATATAAGAAGGAGACTCAAGTCTAGGCCTAAGAGGGAGAGAAGAACATTTCTTTTACTACATTCTAGCTCTACAACTTTCTTTATTTAGGGTTATGCATTGTTGATTAATATTAACGGAAAAATAATGTTTCTTGCTAAGAAACAAATGTTATACTTTTATAAAGTCCTTGAGTACCTTGGGGAGGGCCCATCCACAGGAGCTCTAGATACCCTTGTGTACTCTTACCTTTATCATTTTGAGGCTTACTTCTCATGTTTTTCATTTCTTTCATTTTTACTGCAATTAGTGTAGTGAATAATGCACTTTATACTCTCCTAAAGAAATTTTGGAACTTGATATTTTCCATTTTTTGAGTTATTCTCATGTCAAATTTATATATGTTAGAAATATATTTATTTAAATTTTTTAGGCTTCCTTTCATTGAGTTATTACATTAATTTCAAATCTAGATGTTCCTATAGGACTACTAGACTTTCTTGTAGGATTACAAAACTTCCTATAAGAATAGTCCCGGTAGCTTCTATTTCACATTATATCTCATGGTTATGCCTCTTTCATTTATAAAACAACTTAAACAAAAATTGTTGAAAGGATATAGTGAACAAGAGAGATGAAGGAGAGGGAAAGGTCTCTTTAGGATCACTTTTATTCTTATAACATTGTAGATTCTTTTTGTTGTTTCTTTCTATTTTTCACAGTAGGAATAGATTTACATTCCTATAAGAATATAATAGGATATTCGTTGTTGAAACAGTTATTTCTCTATAAGTAAAAGTTAGTTTCCTTTCGTTGCAATGTATCATAAGTAAAAGTATCATAGGACTAGATTTACATTCCTATAAGAATATAATAGGATATTCATTGTTGCAACAATTATTTCTCTATAAGTAAAAGTTAGTTTCCTTTCCTTGCAATGTATCATAGAATTTACTTTATGAAATTTTATTCTATGTAATTAGCTCTATTTCTACAAGTTTAAATCAATTGAGTGATTTCTTAATTGTATGATTCTACCTTTCACCCAATCAAGAATACATTCACTTTCATTAGTTAGTATGCATTAAGGATTAAGAAGGAACGTGGATTTCATATATAGTTCCTGATACCTCTTAAGTTTGTATGGACCCCAAGTTGGCATATTAAATCTAATACCTTCAAGGATATAACATTGTTGTTGGAATACTAAGGGCCATAAATTTTTAGAACCATTGTTAGGGAGGTGCCGAAAGTCTACAATTTTTTCTTTCTTCTCATACATTAGCTTCATTTGAGAGAGAGAGAGAGAGAGAGAGAGGGAGAGAGAGGGAGAGAGAGGGAGAGATTTCTTTCTTCTCATACATTAGCTTCATTTGAGAGAGAGAGAGAGAGAGAGAGAGATAGAGAGAGAGAGAGAGAGAGAGAGAGAGAGAGAGATTCACATTTCTTAAAATAAATGATGCATGTCTCCTAGACTTAGAGATAATCTAGGTAAATTTCCACTAAAGCCCCATATCTAAACCTAAAAGTAGCAATCAATAACAATAATATGATTGTGAGACACTTCCTTATGTAGCAAGATGTTTTAATGACCATCTAAAAGAGAAATCTATAGAATTTGAGGCCCTCTTAGAAGGAGTTAGCTCTCCATCTCATTTTGTAAAGGTTGAAGATAAAGATCATCCTAAGGTCTTTCAATTTATTATCTGAGAAACTAATGGAAAATATATGATGAAGAATATCAATTCTTTGTACTCCTTCACTTTTGTGGACTAACCATGGAATATTTTAACATTTTTCTATTTCCTTTTTCTATGGTGTGTAGGACTTATGACTATATCACAGGTTATCAAAAACTAAAAAAATTCCCTTATACTTTGAAATATGAAACCATAAGGTGGTTCATGAGTCTCAAAGGGAACAAAATTGCTAGTTGGGAGTATATGAAACAAATCTTCAGTAATAAGTACAAATATTATTATAGGGCTCAAGATACAAGGGATGAGATATTTAGGATGACCTAAGGAGACAATGAATCCTTGGAGGACCTTGAAGAGAGATTCCAATTAAGAAACAAAAGGGAACACAAGTTTACCTTGGGTGAAGACTTTGTGAAGCTTGTCCTATTGAGAGTATTGAGGGAGGATATGATGGGGAACATCTTAGCGAATGGGGAAATTTACCAACTATTCTATGCAACTATCAAGAAAATATTCAAAATCATTCCAAAGAAAGTAAAAAGAAAGGTATATCTAGTAGAATTATGGTAAGTCCTTGTTCTTCCTCCTTTGTACTTAAAAAAATGAAAAGGAGGAATGTTAGAGAATAGGAAGATATAACTATTTGACTCACTAGCCTTTTATATGGACACAATTTAGGCCAAAGAAGATCAAAAAGAGGCATATAGGGCATTGGCTATCTTTGTCCCAAGTGCACTAAAATACACCCTTGAAATGAGTGTCCACTTAACAACTTATATATGTGCACTTTGTGACGAATTGCATCCTCTTGACAAAGGTGCTTTTCCAAGTTTGAAGGCTATATATCAAGGAAATGGAGGGAGCATGGATTCAGTATGCTTCATTAACCAAAAGAGGCTAGCAACACCAAGACCCTATCAACAAGGTATGCGTTGTAACACTTTAAACAATATTTCAATAATTACTCTACACAGCTCAACCTTGATTGCCAACTAATATTTCATCTTGGAACATGCCTACCCCATAACATTACCAAAACTAGTATGTTTTGTCTCATTACCAATGATTCCCAATACAGCCTCCTCAATGGATTAAACCTTCACAACATTAGAGACCTCTAATGAATCAACCACCAACCTTAATGCATCCTCCTCAACAACCTATCATGCACAAAAAAAATCTCCACCAATGTAGCATGAACTCCTTTCCAAATCCAATGCAAACCCCAGTAATAAGTAGACCCAACCTGTTTACAATAGTAAGAATACTTATCAAACTTATTCCCTAAAATTTCAGGAAATCAACCTTAGATTATGGAAATTACTATAGGAATATCCTCATCCTTCTTCACATGAATATCCAAAAGAGGAAAGGAAGGAACCAAATACCAAGTTTAATGGGTGTCCACTCATCTTATGGAGACCTTGGTTGTATGCAATAGATGCATATTTTAGTTGTAGGGTTGATAACATGACCTTCACTAATGGGCAATCCCAAAAATAAATTATATTATACCTTCCTTCTCAACCTTTGGTTGAAGCATATTTTCCTACTTGGGTAGAAGATGAAGAAGAATACAACTCCATCCTTCCATCATTCTATCCTATTTGTACAATTTAAAAAGCTCTTAGCAATAAACAAACTCACAAAGATGACTTAATTTCCAATTTTTTTCAAAATAGTATCTTATTGTTATGATAATTTATAGTATAAACAATGGGCAAAATCTAGGGAAACTAGTAACTCAAGGGACCGTGAATGGTGGATATGATAAGAATAGCACCAAAACAGTTGAACTATGCCCCTTTAAACTATTAAAAAATAACTCTTATTGGTTGATCAAGGACAAGATATGGTCATTGTTTTAAAAGAGAACAATTATTATTTTGGATAGGATTATAAGGGGATGGAGGGAATCCATCCATTTGTTTGTACTCATCACATTTATATTAAAGAAGATCATAAACTAATTTGCCAACCTCAAAGAAGAATGAAACCTGCATTGAAATACATTGTTAAATAAGAATTACAAAAACTCATAGATGTTGGGTTCATTTATCCTATTTTTGGGATTGAGTGGTAATCATCTTTGGTTGTTGTTCTTAATAAAAGTGGCAAGTGGAAAATATGTGTGGATTATCATGAATTAAACAAGGCTGATATGAAGGATCACTTTCCTTTACTTTTCATTGATAAGGTATTAGATGTTTTAGAAAGAAAAAAGTTCTTCTCATTCTTGGATGGGATTAGTGGTTACAATCAAATTCAAATAAACTCAGAAGACAAAGACACAAGAACTTTTACATTCCCTAAGAGATTTTTTTCTTACAAAATTATTCCCTTTGGCTTATGCAATTCCTTGACCACATTTCAAAGAGTAGTACTTAGTGTTTTTCCCATCTTATCCATGACACCATAGATATTTATATGGATGACTTTACACCTTATAATGATACTTTTTAGGAAGCTCTCACCAAACTTGACAACGTTCTCTAAGGATGTGGAGAAATGAATATCTCATTGATTCATGAGAAGTGCCATTTTCTTGTGAGTGAAGGTGTTTTCTTAGGGAAATGCCTATCCTTCAAAAGGATTAAGGTAAATGCAAGAAAAGTGAACATCATCAAACACCTTCCTATCCCACAAAAGAAAAAAGGTTTTCAAAGTTTCCTTGGCCATGTAGGATGTTATGGGAGGTTCATTAACGATCTCAGCAAAATTACTTCTTCTCTATTTTCCCTATTGGTCAAAGATTCATATTTTTTTTTGGTCATCCAAGTGTTAAGAATATTTTGATTACATTAAGGAGAAACTCATTTTATGGCCTATCCTACATGGCTGTAAATGGACCTTAACTTTCCACATTCACGTTAATGCTTCAAAAAGGGAAATAAGGGTAGTGCTTGGTCAACAATAAGATAAGATACCTTATGCAATTTATTTTATTAATAATAATTTTTCAAGAGTAGAATTTATTTGCATTATAACTAAAAAGGAATTTCTTGTTGGTGTCCATGCTCTCAATAAGTTCAAGCATTATGCCACTAGCTATAAGGTTTTTGCTCATAATTGTCATGTTGCTATTAAGTATTTAATGAATAAGCCTAATGTTAATGCTAGTATTATCATATGGTTATTATTATTGCAGTAGTTTGATCTAACAATAATTGACAAACCTAGGAAATAGAATGTTGTTGTAGATTTCTTGTCTAGACTAACTATTTCTATAGATGAAGGCATGGTGGATGATCACTTTCCAGATGAGCATATCTTTTCCATCTCAGCATATACTCCCTAGTTTGCTGACAAATTCAAATTCCTGACTATTGGGAAGCTTCTTCCTCATCTATCCTACAAGGAGATATGCAATGTCATTAGGTAGAGCACCTCCTACACATGGATTGTAGGTTGCTTCTTCAAGCTACGACCTAATTAGATACTAAGAAGGTTTGTGCGAGAAGAGGAAGTACATGATATTATATTGACTTACCATGATGGACGATGTGGAGGAAATTTCACAGCCAAAAGGAGAGCCTACAAGATCTTGCATACTAGTTAATTTTGTCCTACCCTTCACAAAGATTCTTGTTAGTACACCTACCTGTGTGATGAACCCTAAAGATGGGGAAGCCTACCAAGAGAAATGAAATTCTCTTACAACCACAAGTGTCATTTGATCCTTTTGAAAACGAGGGATGCACTTTGTTGGACCTATTAATTGATTCTCCATCAAGGTAAAAAAGTACAACATTATGTGTATTTCTTATTTGGCTAAATGGGCTAAGGTGAAAGAAGTTAAGGTGGGCACAGAGTCGAAGGTAGTAGAGTTCCTGAGAGAAAATATTTTCTACAAGTTTGGATTTTGTTCTAGTTTCTACCATGGAAAATTTTAGCGGCTAATATTCGCACGTGGGTTAATTTTCAATGATTTTTCAAAAAAAAAGATTAACCAATTTCCATTTTTTATAAAAATGATTTGCCCTCAATTTACAATATAAATTATTTAACCTTAAAAATTCCCTACATTATATAGAGAGTATATATAAAATCATTATAAATTTTAGTAATTTTAGAAATACATCAATAAACATTTTATAGTTTTCATATTATAGACTAGTGAGATTAGAAAGTGTTTTTAAACTTCAATATAATTTTCCATCCCTAAAATTTTCCCAGTTGGTACAACCCCCCTCCAAATTTTTTCCTATGCCTCGATTTTGGAGCCTACCTTTTGTTCATAAGAACATATCTTTCACAATTGTCAAGTATTTCTTATGTTGTTTGCTGTCGGTAATAATTTTCATTGTATCCAGTGCTTGTGATGGCTTGATTGGGTTGTCTTAATGATGACTATGTCATGTCTACAATAACTAAACAAATTTTAAACATAAGTCATCTCCTTCCTTGATCTTGCACCAATTTTCAGACTTCTCTCTAGGAATTGTTCAATCCTATGCCACTCGAGGTTGGGCTATGCCTTGAGGATTGGAACTACACAATCCCAGAAGATAGGCAGTCACAAAGCATGCAAGCTACACTATCTCTCCCCCGGAGTCAAGATTGCACAATCCACTGAGTCAGTGGACTTCAGAACCACTTATTATTGGGTATTATGTAGTTCCTTCCACCAATGATACTACATAGTTTCCCAGAGTAAGTGAATTTTCATTCCTAGAAAATATAGGATGCATAATCCTTGTTTGATAAGTGGCACAAAGTTTCTATTTTCGATCGTAGGACAAGTGTCACTTTTTCCTTTATTTTAGGCATGCATGTCATAAAACCTAACCTAATCCTGTGGGGACTAGATATATACAATAAGCACTTTTAGAGCTCATTTTCACACTTGACATTGGAGCTCTAGCCTTCCCCACAAGATCAAGGAGCTTTGGACTTGGTTTTCATCACTTTTCCATTAAGCTTTTCATGTGTTGCTTTTGTTTCTTTTTTTCCACTTTTTCTTCTATGAGTCTTATTTTTCCTAGTTATTTTCATGGTAGATGGAATTTATATTATTATTAGCTTTTACAAGTGTTGTTTCATTTTGTTGTTAAATTTTTATGTGTGACATCGCCTTCTTTATTTTTTCCTACCAACAATTTTCACTGCTGGGTCATTTTGTGCGTGAATGTTTTTCCTTTTGAATGATCTCTTCCGGCCCTTGTTATTCACTGATCTAACTTACCTTAAGGATGATATACACTTCTTCTTCCCACAACATCAGTTCTTGAAGTTTTCATCTCTCCTTCTTAGGAAGAACTGCGTAATACTTGAGCAACTGCTTCCCCTTCCAACCTCACATTTCACATCTCCAAGCATCAAGCTTGACCCTTGGCCTCTACGACTACAAAGTGTACAGTCATTAGATGGCCTAGCTACACATTGTGTACTTCTAGGCCTCAGTCCTCAACTTTGACCTCTAAGATTGCGTAATGCGCAATCTCTTCCCTCTCCTACCTAGCTGAGACTGCACATTGCATAATCTCAAGCCTCAATCTCCCTCCCTGTCTACTGAGACTACGTAGTGCATAGTTCAGGAGCCCAATCTAGTTCCTAGAGCCTAGAAATTGGGAAATACTTCTCATCAGTCAATGCATTGCTACTTTAATCTTGGTTGATGAACTAATCTTCTTGATCTAATTTTTTTCGTCGTGAGTGAATCTTTCGTTTACTGGTACTACAAGTTTTGAGCTCATCTCCATTTCATCAATAGCCATCATCATGCTACCCAAGAGATCAACCTCAAAAGAAATAACATAAAGTAGTATCAATGTGGTTGAGAGCACTCTAGTCACCATGCCTATTATATTTGATACCCGACACTTCTTTGAAAAGGACTCATATGTCACATGACATACAACCAAAGATGCATTCACACTGACATAATTCAAAGTATATCTAGAGGGAAAACATGTGTACATAAAAAACCAACAATCATGTTTTCATAGAGTTGCATGCAGGTTCCCAGTCCTACCTTATGCACATGCCATCAAGTCGATCCTGTCACACTTGGATACTATGAGCATAACCCTAAGTAGTGTCAATGGGTAGCGAATTGCTTCATATTTGGCCCATGATATTCACTTGATGTATCTCTTGCATAAGCCAAAGGTATATATGAATTCACACTTTTATGCAGTCACTATCTATTTGAACACCAAATATTTTATCAAGACATGGGTTAAAGAGCCAAATAAGTTTCACCAAAAACCTAGTTATACTTATAATACTAGATCTCTTAGGAAGGTGTTCCAGTTCCTAATTGTGCTATGCTGCCAGATATATGGAGAAAAGAGTATTAAAACCTTCCCTGAAGTTTGGGTTTACATGTTGCATCAGATTTTCAATGATTGTGATGTATTTAACTAGTCGTATCTTTTGTCTCAGCAACTTAGAATCAATTTGAACAATGCAAAGGATCCACCTAAGGAAAAGCAAGATATATATTATATGCTTGCATATCGATTGGATGGTATATGTGCTCAGAATTTTTTTCCTTGTATCAGATGGAATTGGAAACCTAAAGAGAATGATTTTCATATTTATTGCAACTTTATTTCAAAGTTTAGATACATAGGAGTCATGGAAAAATGGCTAACCACTTCCTCAATGTATTGTACGAGATGATTTTTGAGGAGCCACCTTGCATGTCCTGTGAGGCTATGAACTCAGTAGAAAAACTTGTGAATTGGTTTGACTCACTAGATGGAACTTACCTTAGGGTGTTCATCTACTATAAATCATCACATTTGTTACTGTGGTATGCCACAGATAAGTTGGTCATGCAAGAGATTTCATATCATCTTGCCACAAGCTTATTATCAACAATGCAAAGGAAAAAGAAATCACCCTAGCCTACTCTTCCTTTGCAGGTGGGATCCTATGAAATTAAGAACTTGAAGGCAGTAAAATTTTAAGGTAAATAGTTGGTGAAATTTAGGTTTGGTACAATGGAGTATCATTTGTATGGTCCCAGAATCATTTGCAAGAAACATTGTGCCTAGATACATTTCAACTAGACAAACGGGACCTACTCTAGACTAGAGGAGGAGAAGATAAAAAACTACTATAATGCCTCTAGGCCCCACACACTAGGCAACCATGCAGGTCCTTATCATGTGTCTCCATAACATGATACTACTCCAGAAGCAAGGCAACTAGAAAAGAACAACCAAGTGAGCATAAAATGTAAAAGTAAGGTTGCTCACAATCTAGTAGAGGAGAAAATTTGCAAGTTTAAAGTGGATCTAGCTATTTTGAAAACGTCTATGGAAGTTTAGAGTAAGAGGAAGTAGAAGCGAGATGAGTAGAAGAGACAAGAAGAAGAAAAAGGATAGAAGGAAAAATAGGAAAAGGGAGAACAAGAATAAATGCGGATGTAAGAAGAAGAAATGAGAAGAAAGGAGGAAGAATAAATGATGTTGAAGGAAGTAGAAGATAAAGGACAAAATCATGTACATGAATAATAAATTAAACAACAACAGGATCAAGAAATTTCTCAAGAAATTAAATATTTAATAATTATTCAAGAGATGGAGGTAGAACAAGAACAACATAATCAAGATGTTTATCTTATGCCCAGTATAGAACAAATCATCATCCAGTCTTTGCCTCCTCCTACATATGTGAAATATCAAGGTGATGAAGAGGAAATTTCTCCTCTAGATGATAGTCTGGTCATGAATATTTGCAACTTAACATTCAATGAGATTTAGAGGAAAATTGCGCAAGTGAGAAGAAATATTTTTCCAGATGAACTCACACATTGTGCTTTCATCAACACATAAAGGGTGATTGTCATGGACACTAGAAATAATCCTGAAACTATTGTCGTAGCTAACTTGGCCTTTACAGGAGCTTCAAAGGAAAATACAAAGTATCTGATGGCTAGAAATAAAAAAATAGAAAGGAACTTGGAAGTTACAATACAACAGATAGAACAACTCTAGGTAGAAACTTAGAAGTTGGCTCCCACACATGTATTAGAAAGAGCTTCAGGTAGCTGTGTTTGGTGAAGTGTAAGAATTGGGAGACACAATGATGAACCTTTATGAGGAATTGGTAACTGTGCACAAAGAAATTGTCCCCTTGAATTAAATACAAAAGAAATCATGGGAGAATGTGAAATATCTAAAGGTCGTTCATGCAGCTACCACTGCAATTCATGAATGGGGAATGGAGTACAAAGGTCCACTATCAGAGTTGGTTAAGAAAACAAGACAACAAGCTTAGTTGGATAAATATGAAGTCATGATGATTATACAAATTAATAAACAACTCAACACTTTCATAGCCAACATCTTGTCTTCTTATGCACAGTTGTACTATAGTGCAAATTCCTTGGTGAAATCTCATAAGATCCCTTCACTCAGGACATTCACAGAAGCAAAGTGTAGAAACATTGTCAGCTGGGAATTATCTAAGTACTTGGACTATTTGACGAATATTTCTACCAAAGATGACCTAAAGAAGTATATTGGTGGCCCTACAAGGATTAATACTATGTTGTTCTTATTGAATGAGACAAAAACCAATTCCAAAAATGTCTACCCAGATGTGATGGAAGCAAGAGTCCACTTTTAGCCTAATCTCCTTGCAAAGTTTGAGGATACCATCACATATTACAAAGCATGGCATCACTATGTGACTTAAGATCTACAATTTGAAGCTAATGAGTTATAGTTTCCTCAAACTCAAGCTTGATATGTTTATTTTGTCTTCTTAGGATTGTCCTATTAGGCTCTAGGCATTTTTGTCTCATATGGGTTTTTGTAGTATTGTATTTGAAATGAATGTGTAAGTTTAATTCCAAGTGTCAATTGTGGAATATGAAAGGTCATTATTTAGAAAAGGACAAATGATGTCAAAGAGTCATGGGGATAACTCAAGAGTCACAAAGGGAGATGAAGAGTCATCTTAAATGTTATAAATACACTCTTATAACTCAAGAAAAGGCATTGGAAGCGTAGGCTTGGAAGCTTTGTTTTGCAGCCTTGACTTCTCCAATTTATCATAGGAGGAATATCATTCTTTGGAGACACAAGTGTTGGCTTCATGTTCCACTATTGGGGCTAGTGTATTGTCAATTGTAACTATATGTCTGGAACTTTCACTCTTTAATAAAAGCTCATAGCCGACACGTCTTCATGCATATGTCGTGAATGTAGTAAGAATATTCTTGTTTTGTTTGTGATATGTGTTTCTTCATTTACACTAATTCTTATGAACTAATTCATTTGATTTAGTATGAATATTGTTGGATGTGTGTTGTTATGTTATTACGATCGTTGTTATCTTGTAAACTGTTTTGCAGGTTAACTAATTATTCTCTTGTGTGGCTCATGTGTCTCTTATAAGCTAAGTACTATTACATACTTCTAAGGGGCTCACTCATTTCCCCTCTGGTGTGATGGAACCTTTCATGCATTACTTTTGATACTACACAAAGTTTATACACTTTCTTTCACTAAAGCCATGCATATCCCATTATATGCATTTATCGCAACCAAGGCACACCTTTGAAACCACCACTTTGGCAATCGGACATTTTCTAGTTGGGGATCCTACTCCAAATGGTGTGGGGTCTAATTGGTACTTCACATCGAGGAGACCCCCTCACCTGTTGGTGGCTTCCAACACTGTCAATAGGTTTTGTTGTTGGAAGGAGGACCAAATGACAAGCTAAGCTTGTGAAGTCTATTTGAACCTTTCTTATCTTCAAATTTCTTCTTCCCAAATCTTGACCCAAACATGTTTTACCAGAGTTGCAAATATGAAAGTTCCATTGGGGATTATTCATGACTTGTCGAATCTGAAATTCGATGGAAAGGGTGGAACAACCATTCTTGAGCACACGCTCCACTTTCTTGATTTTTGTACTTATCATGTAATTAATTGTGAGGATACTACTTGAAGGTTGTTCATCCTTACGTTCAAAGCACACGTTAAACAATGATGTTATACATTTCTAACTACCTCTATTCATTCTTTTGAACATCTTTCCAAGGAGCTTCATCGCGCCTTTGACATGTATGGTTATTAAAGTGTTTATAAGAAAATTGTTCCTCTCAGAAAAGAACCTGATGAATCTGTTTAATATTTTCATGATCATTTCATTCACTTCTATTATGAATTTTCTAAGGATGATATAGACCGAAATTTTATGAAAGAGAAATTTGAGTATCTTGTTCAAATTTCTTTGAATCCACCTAAATTTGAATCTTTTGAAAGTATCCCAACAATTCTTGGTATGGAGCTCTTAAATATCCAAAAGAAGAAATTATTGTTCCTTGTGAATTTTCATCTTGTTGCAATCAAATAGCTCAGTGCACATAAATTGAGGTTGGAGAACATGAAAAAAAATCTCTCAATATAATATCATATTCTCCCTCCAAGCCCCGAGGGTTAGCTCAACCAGTCGAATCCCCGTTGTTAAAGTACCTCATCGATCGGGAGGTCACAAGGTCAATTCTCCTCGACGCCCTTGGGGTTAGGCTCAGCTAGTAGACCGTGGGGCTTGATCCCCTTCAGGGTTGATCAGCTCAGTTCTTTCCTATGGGAAAAAAAATCATATTATCCCTCCTCTCATATTTAAGATTTGAACTCAAGTTTCAATTTTGAATTTGATCTAATCAGTGACATTGTTTCCTCTCATTCTCCAACGGTTATTTCTTTTGATCCTCCTGATCTTAAGTTGTTACATCAACTTGTTATAAATATGTCTTTTGATTCTCAAGAGGATCAAGTTCAAGATGGAGTTGGTGGAGACTGAGAAACTCGTGATATATTTCATAGTGATTATGTGTGGGATTCTGATTTTAAACAAGATCCTATGATGAAAAATGATGTTCCATATAATCTTTCAAATTATTCCTCGATTCTCACCCATTATCCTAACCTATTCAATGAGCATATCACATGTGTCACATCTACGGATGAGTCAGTTTTCGAAAATGTTAATTTTGGTTACGTTCGAGAGTGGTGGAATGTTGATTTTAGATCAAATAAGGAAATGAAGAATTCACTCATTACAATCTATCTCATTCCTCATCTTTCGTAAGTGAAGAAACAAAAAATGTAGCTTTGTGTTTTCAATCAGTACCTCTCTTTGATTCATTAGATCATGAGGACTCTCTTCCCTTGAAAAAAAAAATAAATTTTGATCATGGTTTTCTTAGTATATTCATGAATTCATCCAATAATGACCCGGTGTCTTTAACTATTGATTATTCCAAGCCACCAGTGTTTGATGATCTATCTTTAGATATCTTGGAAATATGTCATGTTGTCAAGTCACTTCAAACTACACTAATGGTTATGTCAGGATCTCGTGATCTTGATGGTTGTTCCAAGCATTATCAGGTTGAAACTCTTCCTCGGAAGAATACTCACGAGGTGATCAAAAAAGTTTAAAATGAATCTATCTCTCAACCTCAAGATCCTTCACCTCTTGACCATGATCCTATTGCTCAATTTTTGGAGGAATCTTAGCTGGAAAGCCCTTTTGTAAAACATAAATTATTGTATTTCTTCATTTTTCCTAAGATTGAAAGTCAGAATGGATGCGTTGATATGAGAATCTATCGTGATATGTATAACCATCATGATGCATCAGTAGAATTTCTAGAACATGCTTTCTTTTTGTACTTTCCTTATTGCTTTTTTTCTCTTCGAATTCTTGAACATGTAGAATTTTATCTTTCTTGTCATGTGTTGTTCTCGATGATCTTTGTTGTCATTGGTTCCCTCACTGATATAGGGCAAGTAATGCTTCATTGGTTGCATTAGAAATTTCATTTAACATAAGCATGGTCTATCCACTATTAGCTTAGGAGTAGGTTTAACTTAGTTAGTTTAATTTTATTTTTCTTTTCTGTTTTTCTTTTTGTCTTGTAATTTATTTTAGTTCCATCGTAATAAGCCTTGTATGAGATCATGTTATGCTTCTAAAATGAGCATGGAAAAGTATCGGAGGAAATTGTACAATTGACAATGCTTGTTTTATGTTTATTGCTTCTCTTTGCACGGGCCTTGTATCTTTTAGTAGATCATGCTTCGACAAAATATATGTTCTTTCTTGGAGAAAATCTTAGTAGATATGCGATGATCGAATGTATAACTAGTATCCTCTTCTTTCATCGGATTTTTTATGTTTAATTGTTTTATCTTGTCAACTTAGTTGAGTAGAGTAAGGAGGGGATGTAAGTTAAATAAGTGGACTTTATTTTAGAGGTCTATAAATAACCTTCTTTGAAGGGAAAACCTCTTCTTCTCTTAATAAGTTGGGATCCCTCTTCCGCCCCATGAAATAAATAAGTGTCAATGCATAGTTCTATAAATTAAAAGAAATAAAGGGCGAAATAAGAGAAAGTCTTCCTGCACAGGGAGGTGAAGCAAACAACTTTGTCAGTGTATTGTCCAACCTCGCTTGTAGCGAAGCAATGTTTGTGTTCTTGAAGTGACTCTGTCGGGATACTATCTAGACTTGCTAGCAGCAGACAAACACTAGAGATGAAAAATAAGAATTTGATAATCCTTTTTACTTTCATATCTAAAATTCTCTTTTTCCCCAATTGAAACAAACTGATTTTAGACTTGCTTTTGTTAGTGTGTTTCCGATGAAGAGAAAGAAGGAACTATATCTTTAATTCGAGCTAAGTAAAAAAGTTATGGTGATTAAGGAGATGAATAATACTTCTTGAAGAGCTAGACCTGGTCTATAGAGTTAGACCCATACAGAGAGCTGGAGTTCTACCAGTGTGTTGCCAAGTGTTGTAGCTTCTACAAGCCCCCTCCAAAATTTTTCCCATGCCTTGATTTTGGAGCCTACCTCCTATTCATAAGAATCTATATTTCATGGTCATTAAGTATTCCTCATGTTGTTTTTTTTATAATACTTTTCTTTGCATGCAATGCTTCTAATGACTTGATTGCATTGTATAACTAAGTCTTGTCGACAATAACTAAACAACTTCTAAACACAAGCCATCTTCTGCCTCGATCTTGCATCAATTGCCAATATTCCCTCTAGGAATTTCACAATCTTGTGCCCCTAGAGACTATGCTATGCCTTGAGGATAAAAATTGTGCAATACCAGAAGAAAGGAAGTCACTGAGCATGCAAACTACGTTATCTCTCTCTCAAAGTCAAGGTTGTGAAATCCACTGAGTCAATGAACTCCATAATCCCTTGTTACTAGGAATTGTGCACTTACTTCAACCAGTGAGACTGTAAAATTTCCTGGAGTAAGCGAATTGTCATCCTTAGAAAATAGGGAGTGCACAATCACTTTTTGACAAGTGTCACAAAGTTCGTATTTTTTATCCTAGGACAAGTGTTACTTTTTCCTTTGATTTTAGGCATGCACATCATAAACCCTAACCTAACACCGTGAGGACTAGATGTATATAATAGTTTGTTGTAGAGCTAATTTTCACACTCGACATTTGAAATCTAGCCTTCCCCATGAGATTAAGGAGGTTTGGACTTGGTTTGTAGCACTTTTTTAGGTAAGTTTTTCATGTATTGCTTTTTACTACCTTTTTCTGTCGCTTTTTCTTCTATGAGTGTTATTTTTCTCATTTCTTTTCATGGTAGCTGGTGTTTCTATTATTATTAGCTTGTACAAGTGTTTTTTCGGTTCATCATTCAATTTTTATAAGCATCGCATCACCTTCCTGGGTTTTCCTACTAACAATTTTGGCTGTTGGGTAATTTTGTGCACACATGTTTTTCCTTTTTCATGATATTTTATGGACCATGTTATTAACTGATCTAACATACCTTAAGGCTCATCTACACTTATTACTACCTCAACATCAAATTTTAAAGTTTTTCTCTCTCCTTCCTAGGCAGAACTATGCAATCCTTGAGTAGTTGCTGCCCCTTCCAACTGCGCATATCACATGTCCAAGCATCAAGCTTGACCCTTGGCCTCTAAGACTACGCAATGCATAGTCACTGGTTGGTCCAAATGTGCAGTGTGCAGTTCCAGACCTCAGTCTTAACCCTTGGCCTCTGAGATTGCATAATGTGTAGTCTCTTCCCTCTCCTGACCAGCTTAGGTTGCGCATTACACATTATCAAGCCTCAAGGTCCCTCCTTATTTGTTTATAATGTGCAGTGTGCAATTCAATATCCTTGTATGCCTCCCAGAGCCTAGAAACTACATAATCCTTCTAATCAGTCAATATGTTGCTACTTTAATCTTGGTTCATGAATGGATCTACTTGATCTAATTTGTTTTCACCATCAGTGCATCTTTTGGTTACATGTACTATAGGTTTTGAGCTCATATCTCTTTCATTAGTAGCCATGATCATGCCACCCAAGAGATCAAAATAAAAATAAACAACAAAGAGAAGTGTCGATAAAGTGGATGAGAACACTCTAGTCACCATGCCTATTTTATATGATACTCAACTCTTCATTGAAAAGGACTCAGATATCACATGGCATACATTCAAAGATGCATTCACACCAATGGAATTCAAAGCAGATATGGAGGACAAACATGTGTACATAAATATCCAGCAGTCAGGTTTTCATAGAGCTACATCAATCATACCTTGTGAAGATGTCATCAAGTGGATCCTACTGCACTTGGATACTAAGATTATAACCCTGAGAAGTGTTAGTGAGCAACAAATTGCTTTATATTTGGCCCATGATATTCACTTGATGTATGATTTGCCTAAGCGATAGGCATAAATGGATTCACAATTTTATGCAGTCACTAACCATTTGAACACAAAATATGTTACCAGGACATCAGTGAAAGAGGCAACTAAATTCTTACAAACATCCAATAATACTTATAAGACTATATCTCTCAGAAAGGTGTTCCAGTACCTGATTGTGCTATGTTTCCAAATATATGGATAGAAGAGAAGTGAAACCTTCCCTAAAGGTTGGTTTTACATGTTACATCGGATTGTTAATGAGGGGAAGGTATTTAACTAGTAAATTATTTTGGCTCAACAACTTATAATTAATTTGATCAATGCAAAGAATCCACCTAAGGGAAAGAAAACTAGATTCTATATGTATGCATGCTTGTTGGATGGTATATGTGCTTAGAATTATTTTCCTGGCATGAGCTAGAACTTGAAACCCAAAGATCCTAATGTTCATATTTATTGAAAGTTTCTTTTAGAGTGTAGTTACAAAGGAGTCATGGAAAATTTGGCTGACCACTTCCTCAAAGTATTGTACTAGATGATTTTCGAGGAGGAGCCACCTTGCATGTCTTGTGAGGCTATGTATTTAGTAACAAAACTTTCCAATTTGTTTACTTCACCAGATGGCACTTACCTCAGGATTTTTGGCTGGGAGAAGTCATCATATTTGTTATTGAGGTATGCCATAGATAAGTTGGTCATGCATATATTTCATATGATCTTGCCACAATCTTATCAACATTACTGCAAAGGAAAAATAAAGCACCCTGGCCTACTCTTCCTTTGTAGGTGGGATCCTATGAAATCAAGAACCTAAAGGTAAATAGTTGGAGAACTTCAGTTTTGGGACAATGGAGTATCTTCTATATGATCCCGAAAGAATTTGTAAGAAAAATTGTGCTAAGATACATTTCAACTAGCCAAGTGGGACCTACTCTAGACTAGAGGAGGAGAAGATCAAGAAAATCTATAATGTCTCTAGTCCCCACAAACTAGGAATCCAGGCAGGTCATTCTCATATGACTCCAGAATAGGATACTACTTCAAAAGTAAAGCAACCAAAAAATCCCAACCAAGATAGCATAAAATATAAAAGAAAGGTTGACCATTGTGTAGTATAGGAGAAAAGCCACAAGTTTAACATGAATCCAACTATTTTGAGCAGAAGAGATACTAATAAGAGCAAAGGAAGAAATAAGAATAGGAAATGAGAGAACAAGAAGAAAGGAAGATGCAAGAAGAAGAAATAAGAAGAAGGGAGGAAGAAGAAACAATGTTGAAGCAGGCAGAAGATGAAGGACAAAATCAACTAGAGGATGAATAAAGTAAACAACAACAGGATCAAGAACTTTCCCAAGAAATTGAAGAGTTAATAGTTATTCAAGACATGGAGGTAGAAAAATAACAACATAATCAACATGTTGATCTTATGCCTAGTACAAAACATATCATCATCCAGTCTCCACCTCCTCCTACATATGGGAAAGCTCCAGGTGATGAAGAGGAAATTTGTCCTCTAGATGATAGTTCGGTCATGGATATTTGCAGCTTAACTTTCAATGAGATTCAAAGGAAAATTGTGCAAGCGAGAAAGAAGCATTTTCAGATGACCTCACACATCCTTCTTTCATGAACAAGAAAAGGATGATTGTCATGAACACCATAAATAATCTCGAAGCTATTGTCGAAACTAACTTAGCCTTTGCAGGAGCTTCAAAGGAAAATATAGAGTATTAGATGGTAGAAAATAAACAAATGGCAAAGAACTTGGAAGCTGCGAGACAATAGATAGAAAAACTACATCCAAAAACTTAGAATTTGGCTCTCACATGTGTATTTGAAAGAGCTTCAGGAAATTATATTTTGTGAAGTACAAGCATTGGGAGACACAATGATGAAACCTTTATGAGGAGTTGGTCACTGTGCACAAAGCAGTTGTCCACTTTCATGTTATGCAAAAGATGTCATGGGAGAGTGTGAAAGCTATAAAGGTTGTTCACATAGCTATCACTACAGTTCATGAATGGAGAATTAAGTACAAAGGTGCACCTTTAGAGTTGGTTAAGAAAACAAGACAAAAAGTTGTGCTGTAGAAAGTTGAATTCAGGATACCTATACAAAGTAGTAAAAAACTCAGCAATTTCATTGTTGACATCTTGTCTCCTTATGCATGGTTGTACAATAGTGTGGATTCCCTAATGAAATTTCATAAGATCCATTCCATTTGGACATTCATAGAAGAAAAGGGCATAAACATGGTTAGAAAGAGAGTATATGAGTAGTTGGACTGGCTAAAGTAGATTGCTACCAAAGAGGACCTAGAGATCAATATACATACCATGAAGAATTATATTGGTGGCCCAACTAATATTAATACTATGTTGTTCTTATTGAAAAAGGAGACACAAACTGGTTCCAAAACTATTAATCTGGATGTGATGGAATCAAGAGTTTGCTTTTAGCCTGATCTCCTTTTAAGGTTTGAGGAGACCATCACACAATACAAAGCATCGCATCACTATGTGACTTAAGATCTTCAAGTTGAAGTTGATGATCTAGAGTTTCCTCAAACTTGACGTTGATATGTTTAGTTTGTCTTATTAGGCTTGTCCAATTAGGCTCTACCCAATGTTTTCTCATATGGGTTTTTCTAATATTGTATTTGAAATAAATATGTAAGTTGAATTCCAAGTGTCAATTGTGGAATATGAAAAGTCATTAGGTAGAAAAGGACAAAGAAAGTCAAAGAGTCATGGGGGTAGCTCAAGAGTCACAAATGGAGATGAAAATTCATCTCATATGTTATAAATACACCCTCATAACTCAAGCAATGGGATTGGAATCGAAGGCTTGGAAGCTTTGTTTTGTAGCCTTAGTTTCTCTAGTTTAGAATAGGAGGAATATTATTCTTTGGAGAATCAAGTGTTGGCTTCATGTTCCACTATTGGGGCTAGTGTCTTGTCAATTGTAAATGTATGTATGGACCTTTTACTCTTTAATAAATGCTCAGAGATAACACTTGTTCATGCATATGTCGTAAATGTAGTAAGACTATTATTTTTATGTTTGCCATATGTGTTGTTTCATTTACACTAATGCTTATGAACTAATTTGTTTTCTTTAGTATGACTCTTCTTAGTTGTGTCTTTTTATGTTATTACTATTGTTGTTATCTTGAGAACTATTTTGTATGTTAACTAATGATTCTCTTGTGTGGTTCTTTAAAGCTAAGTAATATTGCATGCTTCTAAGGGCCTCACTCATTTCCCTTCTGGTGTGATGGAACCTTTCATGCATTATATTTGATACTACACAAATTTCATACACTTTCTTTCACCAAAGCCATGCATATCTCATTCTATGTGTTGATCACAGCCAAGGCACACCTTTGAAACCACCACTTTGGCTATTGGTCATTTTCCGATTGGGGCTCATACTCCAAAGAATGTGAGGTATAATTGGGACTTCACATCGGGGAGACCCCCTCCCCTGTTAGTGTCTTCTAGCACCATCAATAGATTCCTAAGAGAGATGGTTACAACTCAAGGAACCTAGTTGACTTCCACCTTATTTAAAGATTTGGAGTAACATTACATCCATCATAGGAAATTCATTACATATTATCCCTAAGCCACTGGATGGGTTGAAGTCACAAATATAAAGTTAGAATACAATCACACCAAATTTATCAGCACAAGAAAAAGAGATTAGTATGATATACTCATCAAGGAAGCATGGGCCTAAAACACCACATGGAAGACCAATACAAGGTTCACCCATTATCAACTAGTCTATGGTTAGAAATCCATGATGCCAATTGAGTTCGAGTTCCCCAGATGAAGGATAGTATCACAATTGGAGATGATCTAATTTATTTTCAAGAGGAAATGAGAAAACAACTAAGTTCATTAGAGGAACAAAGGATTTAAGATTTTTCATACTAACATGGTCCAAATGAAAATAAATATCTGGTATGATAAATTCATCGAGACTAAATAATTCAAAGAAGCTGATTGGACCTTAATTTATGATTCTAAATTTAAACATTTTAAAGGAAAATTTATGACCACGTGGTTAGTGGCACATGTGGTGGAAAAATGTTATGATAATTTCTCTATAAAAGTTAGGAAAATCGATGAAGAACAAATCCCCCTATTGGTGAATGGTTTTAGACTCAAATTCTACAAGAAACCTCTATCAAAGAATGATATTATAGAAATAGTAAAAATATAGGATGTAAATGTGACTAAGATAAAAATTCCCCTAATCCATCCAATCCTTGAAAAAGAAGAAAAAATGATAAAAATCGTAGGTAAAAAACTCTTTTGAGGTGCCTAGGATAAACTCAAACTAAAAACCTCTCTAAGATAGTTTTTATTTTGTAGAATAAAAATTATCCTACCAGGAAAACCACTTACAAGCTCAATAGGGCAAGGAAATGGTGAAAACTAGAAATGGCACAGTTACCTTGTGTAAAAAAAAGGTTAAAAAAAGGAGAAAAACAAAAAAGAAGAAGACAAAACAAATTCTAGTAAATATTTTATTCAGGTTTCACTGACTGCCCACTTTTTATTATTGTGTGGATAAAACTAGAGAAAACTTGCATAAAAAGGATATCATTCTCATTAAAATCAGATACATAAGGTTTCAATTCTATTCCCTTCTTTCTCTTTGACGAATACCCCTTTCCATTACCATCGTCCATCACTCTCCTCCATCACTCTCCTTCCATAACTTATATTCATCCATTTTAATTAGTTTTCATTGTTCCAATCCAATTTGTCATCTCTTTTTCCCTTGGACAAGCTTCTACAAGAGAATCACAAGTAGTCATGTAATTCTATAGGAAGATCCTAAACTCACAAAAAAGATGCAATTCAATGAAATTATTATAAATCAACTTTGGAACTACAATAATAACCTTGCTAAAGTGTCTACAACACTATGTAAAGAAGAAAAGTTAGAAACAAGGCTTCTAGAAGATCCCTTACAACCAAGAAAATTCCACGAATTTTAACCCTACATCAATTTGAGCTTCATGACTCCTTTATCTATCCATTAACTCCAACCAAACAATAAGTATGAATTATTTAGTATTTCACCCTTCCTAGGTTTTCATGTGAATTACATCATTCATAATGAAAGGTTAGAATATAAAATTTTTGAGAAAAGTTAGTAACCACAGTTAGTGTGATATCTCCAGATTCACCACACATGTTGAGAAGTTATAGGCACATCATCCTTTGATTTTCAGTAAATCTTCGAATCACATGTATGTTTGAAGCCTAAATTAGATAAAACTAATGGTCACTTATAGTAATCAACAATCCATTACTGTATGCCATATTAATTATCGCCTATAACACACCAAACACCAACATACCAATTTAGGAGGATCAAAACTCAAATGTCCATACCCATGCAAAAGAATTACTCCACTTCACAACTCTACTCTCTGTTACAATATTCTCAACGACATCGTATGCATTACATGTTTTGTGTTTGTAGGGTTCAAATCTATAGGTTCTATAGATTCCAAGTATATAGGCTCTGTAGGAATGAGATAGTGCCAATTTTCTTTGCATACTACCAAACCAACACATTATAGGAGAATGATATAGGTCTCAACAACAAAACACACATTGTGAGGCATTGGTCATTTTCATTCCACTATCTTAATTTCTTTTCTTGTGATGCATATTTTGACATACCAATTACAAAAAGTGGTTTTGTACAATTTAAGCTCAGATAGAGACACTCTTTATACCACCTAGGAATATCTACACTCTCAAAATGAAGCAACAAACTTGTCCATTTCTTTTAAAACTCTCCCTCTTGCATGTTTTTGAAACATAAGTTTCCTATAGTGTTTTCGTAAGCCTCCTATATATTTTCATAATGGTAACTAGTTTTAACAAGAGGGATCCCACTGATACTAGGAGATACATCAAAACCATGAACTGATAAATACTTTCTAAAGAAGTCAATGGTTGGGTTTCTTTGAGAAACTGAGAGGGCATGATGATGATATAGCCCTAGAATTTTCCGTAAACCTCCAAAAATACAAGGAGAAAGAATACATTATGTTAGAAGGGGTCTAAAGATTCACATTAATGAGGAAATAATTAGTAGAATTACTAGCATACCTCAAGGCCTCCCCTAGGACAAATAATATAAGCAAGGCACAATTCTTACCAAGAAAATAAAATCTTGCGTAATGAATAGTTTGTGGAAGATAAGAATGGGATTAAGAGGAAGAGTTTTCCACCCCATGGAATGAAGTATGTTTTTTTGCTGAAGCAAGAGACTTTCCTTCTATTTCAATAACATAAAAGTAAAGTTACAATAAGTACAAAATGCCTGAATATCTCAAGGCCTACGAAACCAACGAGCTCGTAATATCAAGGATGTGACCCAATAAACAAACTAAAGGACAAGCTAACCGATCAAATTGTCCCCACGATTACAAGTTGACCCAAAGTCAAAGTCCTCCATACCTCCCATCATTAACTCGCAAATATTGAACAAACTCGTGTCCCCACAAACTAGCCCGACCAGATCTAACCGTCGATTGCCACCACAAAAAAGGACGGCTCGAAGAGATATTGGAGAGCCAAGATGCTAGGTCTTTAAGGCACAATGAAGGGTGGTAAGATGACCCCCATCCCTGCCACATGTTGAGAGCCGAGTGGAATCGCTCTCAACGAACCAAAACCACTTACCATTTGTGAGCCTTGCGATCATAAGAAAATCGCTTAATGCTTGGTTTTCTGAATCGAAAGAAAAGTACCATGGAATTTCCTTTGTGGGAGCGATCCAACCTTTCAAACTGTTGACACTAACAATGGAGCTCACTGTCGAGACATTTTGTAACTGTAAATGAAACCTTGTGTCACCATTCAAGAAATGAAGGAGATAAGTTCCCTTACCCCAAAGGAAGTTATCACCATGTAGATTAAGCCCTTTTTCAAAGAGTTAATCACCAAAATGAGTAAGAACAGGCATAAAGAGCTTTAATCATAGCCTGTTCATCGTGTCCAATAATAGAAAATTTCCTTGTCCTTTGTGGCTTGAGCATCGTAGAGAGCTTTTAGCCTGCTTGGAGGCATCTCCTGCCATTTCATTTCGATCCTACAATATGGATTAGTCACTCCTTGGTTGGCCAGTAGATCTGCAAGTATATTGGCCTTCCTCTGAACATGATTGAAGCTAACCATTTGTAGACTCTGGAGATTTTTTTGGATTCTCTAGCACACTTGTATAAGTCTCCATTGTTTTGAGACCCTTTCAGGTGTTGTTCCATAGCTAATTTTCTTAACTACATTTATAAAAATCTCGGAGTCTTCTTCGATGAGAACATTTGAGCTGTGATTGAGTTTAAGAAGCTCTAGACATTGTTCCAAAGCCATTAATTCAACCATGTTGTTGGTGGCTTTGCCTAAATGACAGTGGAAAGTAAAAAATATTTTTCCTTCTTCATCCCTTAACACACCTCCATAACTTATAGTCCCAGGGTTGCTTTTTGAAGCCCCATCAATGTTGCATTTCAGATAACCTTTTGGTGGAGGATGCTAGAACTGCTTTTCCCTTTCCAACACTCTTTATTTTTTTCTAAGATCCTTGAGGATGATCTCATGCGTTCCCAGCTGCTTAAGAGTTTTCAATTCAAGCGTAGTGGGAGGATTCGAGGGATAACTATGCATAGTGGTGGAAACGTTCTCCTTAATCTGCTTTAAGATCAATTCCATCAGGCAAAGAGGAGTAGTTTTTCCATCCTTGAAAATTCTTTTATTCCTTTCCTTCCAAACATTCCAGATAATGAAGCTTGGTGTCAAGGTCCAGGCTAAATTAAGGATCTCATACTCTGAAAAGTTTTTTCTCCACTTGTTCAGGGTGTTAATAATGCTTCCTTTTTCTCTGCCTGTCTATTGAAAAATGATGTTGAAAGAATCCCATAACCAGGTGGTATAGGTGAAGTTGTTGAGAATATGCTCCATTGTCTCCTCTTGAGCCTCACATAATTGGCATCTAGAAGGCCCCATAACCCCCCTCTTCTGAATGTTCTCCCAAGTTAATATTTTCTTGTGATGAACTAACCACATAAATAGTTTGATCTTCATCCATCCTTGGTGGCTCTGAAGCTTTTGCCAGGACTTAGCCAAAACGCATGGATCTAGGTTAAGGGAATTTTTTTTTGCTTCTTTGATATTAAAGATGCCTTCTTTGTTTTAGCCCCATCTTAACTGATCCTGCCTATCTGTGACCAATATCTTCCTCTATTCTAATATTTTCATGAGTTCTTCTATTTTTTCTTTTATGGGGCTGTCCCCTCTGCATTCTATTTTCCTCCAGCTTGTCCATTTCTCAGTGTCATGAGGAAGATTCTAGAAATCCCTAACTTTTATTAGTCCTTGGAAATCAGTTTCCTGCTTGATGCTCATAAAGTCCTCCCTTAACAAAATTGGTTCTTGTTGCCATTTATCTTCCTAGAAGAGAGCTTGTTCTCCTGCTTTGATTTCCTAGAAGTTGTTGTTTTGTAGTAGGCTCCTATTATCCCAGGCTTTATTCCAGATGTGAGAGCCTTTTATGTTCCCTGACATTATGATAAGATCACTCGCTTGCTAGGAGTTTGCATATTTTTCTTTCCAGGTTTTAGCCCAATGCACCCCTAGTTCTTTAACCCATCTCCACCAAAGTTTGGCTCCTAAAACATTACTAAGAATCTCCTGATCGTCTAAGCCTAGGCCTCCATGACTTTTGGGTTTATAGATTTTATCCCAAGAAATAAGGGCCCATTTCTTTCTAGTTTCCTCCTTGCCCCAGAGAAAGTCTCTCTGAATGTTCCTGAATTGTTGTAAGACCCCTTTTGGAGCTAGCAGGACTGATAAAAAGAAAATAAGGATAGATTGAAGAACTTCCTTCGTCAAAATCAATCTGCTAGCAACGTTCAACACTCTAAAAGTCCATCTTTTGATCTTCTCTTGCATCTTGTTGAGCACTGGTTCCCAGATACTTTTGTGCATTGGTTTATCCGTAAGGGGGATTCCCAAATACTTTGAAGGGAGGACCTCCCTTTGGAAGCCCAAAATTTTGGAGATGTTCCTTTGAATAACAGTGTTAGTGTTAAAGAAAAAAAAAATTGATTTGGAGAGATTGACTTCCATACCTGAAGTCGAGGCAAAGTCATTTAAGATCTTTTTGTATGCTGTAGCTTCCTTGACTGTGGGGATACACTGAAGCATGGTGTCATCCACAAATTTTTGATGAGTCAAGTCTTGGCCATTCTCCGTTAATTGTAGGCCCTTGATCTTTCCTGAGACTTTAGCATTTTTAATGGTTCGGCCCAATCCTTCCATCATGAGGATAAAAATAAAGCGAGAGAGTGGGTCTCCCTGCCTGAGGCCTCTGGAAGGAGTGAAGATCTCCGAGGGTGAGCCATTCACCAAAATTGAAAAGTTGGGTGAAGTAACCAAAGCCATAAACCATCTAATCCAGTCATGATCAAACCCAAAAGCGGAAAGTACCTTTTTGATCTAAATCCAGTTCACCTTGTCATACACTTTTGCAATGTCTAATTGCATGATCATACCGTCCTACTTTCTGCTAGTGAGAGAGTGAACAACCTCGTGGGGCTGAATAATATTATCCAGGATTTTCCTTCCTTCCACATAACTAGACTGTTCCCCAGAAATCAAAGAAGGAAGAAGAGGTTTGAGTCTGTTGGCCAAGATCTTGGAAATAATTTTGTAAACAACATTGCATAAAGCAATGGGTTTGAACTTATCAGGAGTGAAGGCTGAGTCCTATTTGGGGATCAGGGAGATGAAGGAGGTGTTGAGGGCTTTCAGAATGGATCTACTTCTTTTGGAGTCCTCTACCACATCCAAAATATCCTGTTTGACAACATTCCAACAGGCTTTGAACAAGTTAGCATTAAAACCATCTAGACCTGGAGCTTTGTCCTTCTGCATATCTTTGATCACCGTACTAACTTCTACTTCGGTTATTGGTTTGTTAAGGTTAAAGGTATCTTCTCTAGACACCATCCTGGGAATATTCTTTATAATTTCCTTGATGTGTTGGTCTCTGTCTAGATTATTTTCATTTTTGATGCCTCTGAAATGTTGAACCATCACAACTTCAATATTCTTGTGAGAGGTCTGAAGCTCCCCATCTTCATTCAATATTGATGAGATTCTATTGTGCGTTCTATTGGCTATGGTGGAATGGTGGAAAACATGAGTGTTTCGTTCACCTTCTTTGAGCCATTGAACTCTTGACTTTTGTCTCTAAAATATTTCCTCCTGTTTGCATAAATTCTCCCAATCAAGGTTGTGCTTTTCAACTTGCTCACTTTTGGTTGTATCAAAGCCATCTGTGATTATTGCTTGATTTAGTTCCTACATTTTGATCTCTATTGATTATTTGTTTACAAAAATGTTACCAAAATCCTTCTTGTTCCATTCTTTGAGTTTGATTTTTATGTGCTTTAGTCTTTTATGGAGGAGAAACATTTTGGAGCCCTGAACCTGTAGATCTTTGGACCACCATTTTTCAATGTTGCTGATGAAAACTGGGTGGGAGAGCCAGATATTCTCAAATCTGAAGGGTCTGTTTTTGGGAGCATTAATTCCCTTGATTTCTAATTGAATCGGCCAGTGGTCAAAACCTCCAAATGGGAGAACACTTGCAGATATTTATGAATTTGTGAGCATCAACTTCTCGTAGATCAAAAATCTGTATAACTTGGAGGCAACCTAAGCATTACCTCCTATTTTGTTGTTCCAAGTAAAAAGACCATTATGAATTTCAGAGTCAACCATTTTCATGTCTTCTGAGAAAGAATGGAATCCTACTGAATCTCTACTGATGATTCTTGTGCCTCCTTTTTTTTCTGAAAGAGATTTAATCTTGTTAAAGTCTCCTCCAATTACCCAAGGGATTTCTTTATGTCTGCTTCTGAGATCTACCAGGGAGTTCAGAAATCTAAGCTTTTCATCTATTCTCTGAGGACCATAGACATTTGTAACCAGGAAGGTCTCAGACATCCCCATTGGTTGAATGATAGCTGATAAGTAATTTCTCGTTGCCTCCGTGTCTACAACGCTGAATTTTTGGGGGTTCCAAAGAGTGAGAATGCCACCCGTTGTGTTCTCCGCTTTGACTTCTAGAAACTCAAATTTACTGAGCCATTTGTTATGGATTTGTTTTATTTTCTGAATGGAGCATTTTGTTTCTTGAATGAATATTATGTCCAACATTGCTAGTTTCATTATGTTACTTAGCATTCTTTGTTTTATTTTACTGCCTAGACCTCTAATATTCCAGGATATGAACTTCATAGTTAAAGATTTGTAAAGGAGTAACTGGCTAGATGTTTCATCTTACCCGAATCTATCATTAGCTTTCCACACTCCATCAAGATCTCATTTTTCTTTTTTCTGCCTCTCGTCTTTCCTGGATTTTTGGTGGCTAATATTGGATTTAGTTTCATTGTTTTCACCCCTCTGTGCTCCTGTTTGTGGATGTTTTTACCTTTCTCCAGTCCTCGTTCCTGAGTTTTCCATAAAAAAAACTGTTGTATTCTATTGCAATCTTCTTGAGGCAGAGAATATATTCCTCCTTTGGTTCCTTGCATTAGGAATCCTTCCAGATCCAAGTTTTCCTTGTCAATTATTTCTTGTAGTTCGTGATCTTCCAGATCTATTTTACTTTGGGTCATTTCCTGGTCCATTTCCATTTCTGTTTCACTTCTCATGGCTTCTTTTTGGGAGTTAATGTCTGGAGAATGATTTGTGTCCTCTTTTTTTCTTTTTCTTTAGCATCTTCCTCCTGATGTTGATTCTCTCTTGCGATTTCTTCAGGATTTTCTAGCACTTGAAACTTGTTCTGACTACCCTTTTTCCGCTCAGTATGTTGTTGCTTTGATCCCTTTTTTCCTCCCCTTCCTCTACTAGCCACTTTCTAAAAGCTTTCAGTGTCCTTCGTTGTATTAAGTTTTTCTTTGTTATCTTCTTTGTTGAGAGGGCAGTCTCTTATAAAATACCCATGTTCATGGCAACTTCGGCATTTGAAGGGGATATGTTCGTAGTCTACTGTCTGCACCCACTCCTCATAAAAAACTTCTAGGATAAATTCATCTGGAAGTGCTCCTAATAGATTCATTTCCACACAGATCCTAACAAAGGAGATATATTTTCCCCTTCTTGTGGCTTCAGAAGCTTTGACATAGCGTCCTAGTTTATTTCCTATGGTAGCCAATGATTCAGTTTGCCAATAATCAAGAGGTAAAGAGTAGAGCCTTACCCACACAGGAATTGAAGAGAAAGTCTCCCTCTCTAGGACAAAGTTCATTCTCCAAGGTCTCATAGAGGGACCTGCTGCAGCAAAAAAATAGGGTCCTCCTTTGAATATTCTGTCTTTATCTTCGATGTTAGAGAACACTACTATGAAGAATCCTTTTGACCCAAGATGTAGGTCAATGATTCCTTTGGGCTTCTAATGATACTTGATCCATGTCTGTAAAGCCTTTTTAGTGGGCCATAGTCCCATGAATTTACAGATAATGGTGTAGGTTCCCATATGTTCACTGTGCTCCTGTAGAGAAGGATCATTTAATATTACTCGAGGAGTGTTTTTCTTTTGGTTTGCAAGGTCCTTTTTGTTTTTTATCTCTTGAACCCAGACTTTTGTCTTCTTCCTCTTTATCCTTTGTGCTGCTATTTTCTTTTATTCTGGTCCCATCTATTTCCTTTCCATTGTCCCTCTTTCTATAGTTTAGACCGTCTTTACTATTTCCAGTAGGTGATTTACTTCTACTGGCCACTGCATCTTTATAGGAGGGAGCCGAGCTCCCTCCCCTGCCACTCTCCATTAGAATCGAACTCTGCTCGCTATGGTAACCCTAGCTGTTGTGTTTCTCCCACCGTAGTTGTCGCCTTCCCTCTTTACCAATGTTCCTATTCATACGCATTCACTTTCACCTCCAGGAACTACAATATGTTACCCTCCATGGAATGAAGTATCATATCATATATTGAAGTATATTTCTTGTGAGTGGAGGACTAATGTGGTGTGTGCTTATTAGTTCATATTACCCTATCATATTAGGAATTAGGCACACTTACAACCATTTCAAAACATCAATGTTTTTTAGTTTCTATTGCAATTTCTAAATAAAATGAGTGGTATGGTGAAGGGAGGTAAGAAAGATTCCCTATCCTATAATGTGTTGATAAAAAAAAATAAAAAAAAATTGATGCACTAGATAGGTTGGAGCACCCTATCCCATGGACAGATTTCATTGGTATGGATAAGAAGCCCTTATTTGTATCCCAAGAGGACTTGAAAGACCCAAGGATCCCTATTATTACCAAAGGAAAATAAAAGCCACCATTAGTCCTAGACCTTCTAAGAAAAAGAAGAAGGACAAAATTGAGATTATAGAAAAGGAGGTTACAACTGCCTTAGTAAATATAAGGACACCACCCAAAAAAGGACACTACCTAAATAAAAAACACCACCTAAGGAGAAGACAAAAGTGATTATATGGGAGTATCAAACTTTACAGAGACATAGGCCCAAAACAAATAACACCACTCAATAAAATAAACTAGTCAGACTTTGATCTAGCTAGAAGAAACACCTATCCCAAAAGAATAACATGGAGAATTTCCTGTAAAACAAGAAGAACCATATACCTTGTACACAACATGAGAAATTACAAGAGGATATACCTCAAATTCAACATGACCAAGAAGAATAGACCCCTCATATACAACATGAACAAGAGAGAGAAGAGGCACCTCCACTTTTGGACCCTCTCTAGGAAGATGGCTGCAACTTGTGTCTTTAAGGGATATTGGTCCCCCTACTACAACAAGATTGATGCCTACCCATATTCTATCCCATATGATGTTAGAGGTGGTGTTGAAAAGAGAAAAAAGACCCCCTACAATATGGGATCATCATCCAATCAAGGCCTTGATCATACCTATACTCGTTTGACATGGTGATGTTAATTGATATGTGTACCTAGTTGCCACTAAAAATATTGCTCCCCAAAAGGATACTTTCATTAAAGCTCTCATAAATATAATATATATCCTATTTGATAAAAATAATACTAATTAATCTATCTATGTCTGCTTTATATTCTAGATATAACTATCTGAATTAGGAAAAACACACTTTAAATATCAAAGTGAAATATGAATTACTTTAGATAAGCAATAGTTCATCATTAAAGAATTTATTAAATACAAATATTAAACATAACTTATAAAAGATTATTTTTAACATTTTGACATCTAATGTAATCAATGAAAAAAAGAGATGATAACACAATTTTGAACATGAATATAGTTTCAAACACAAGAAATGCAAGATATAGAATATCCACATGAAAGTGGAAGAGTGTTAACATCAAAACCAAAAATGTATTTTCATTAATTACAACCCTTCAATTCCATTATGAAATTCCAATAACAATATACAAAATTTAGTTACAGTTTTTCAAGTCAAATAGAAGGAAATTCTTACTTCAAAATAGAGAAATCTACCCTTTTACAAGAAATTCTAACTGTTTGGATTGATCGAAACCACAAGCATTGTATTGCGAGTCTTTCAAACCATGATAGTGTATCCTACAATGATGTAATAATGAATGTTTATCCACCAAGGAAACACAAGATTCACCATCAAATGGTCGACTTCTCTTTGCAAATGATGAACTCAAGGTTGAGCTCCATGATAGCATAGTCTCTTGCTCCCCATCTCGGGCCTTCGATTCTTTTCCTCTTTTGGACAAAAATGCCTAAGTTTGAATTCCATAATTTCCAACCCTTTCACTCTAAAATGATGACTCTTTTTATAATAAAAGAAAATGTTTTCCTTAAACCTTTTCTTTGTCAATAAAAAAATTGAATTGAATATTAACTAAATTAATTTTAAAAAGTCATGTCTTAAGAAAAAGAATATAATTTTAAATCATTGTATTATAAATGCTTCCCCTCTTCTCATTCAATATTTAAATATTGATGGAAGATCTTTAAAATGATAGCAGTCCCCACATTACCTCCTTGATACTTAAAATTTATTCAAAATTTATAATTAAACAATCACTAATTAATAATAAAAAATGTAAACCAACAAAATAATGGATGAATATATTATTTCTTAAAAAAAAAAATCTTTAGGATTATAGTTATTATTTCCTAAAAGAAATTAGGAAAATATATATTTAACAATCAATATTCTTCTTCTAAATATCTCATTTTTTTTTTTTTTTGTAACAGAGGAATTGGCAACTAGGACAGCCTCGCAACTTGCATGACACGGGGTCAATTTTGGCTGCCACCACTATAACCTCTGGGCTTCGCGCCTTGCCTGCTATAACGCGTCACCAATGTAAGTCCGAGGGATTTGAACTCGTGACCTTCAATACGGAGTCCGCTTACTACGAACTTCACCGCCATGTGATTACCAACTCGCCTAACCCCGTGGGGCTTAAATATCTCATTATTTCAATTGTACACTAAGAACCGAATTTTAATGAAAGTGTTGAAATTTAGTGGATTTAGTTTTAAGTAAAGGAAAGGTATAAGACTATTTCAATAAGTCTAAGTGAGTGTGTATTCCATCATTGAATAAGCATAAAGTAGGTGGAGTTAAAACTGAAGAAACCTTAAGTTTGTAAGAAGAATGCAACCAAATAGCCAACAATAATATCATCTTGAAAATTATGATCGATTGGTTGTAATATAACATTCTTCTTTTCATGATGTAATTACATCAATGAACCTTACAATTCTGAAGTTGTTGGATCATCTTATGGAAAATATGCCAACAAAGTTAGCATGCAAAAACTAAGATAAATAAAAAGATAGAAAACAAGACACAGAAAAATAATATTTCAGATCAAAATACACACTTTAAATCAAGAAAAGTACCATCAAATGATGAAAAAGAAGGCAACTTTCAAAATTTAAATGAGTGACCCCTTTATTTCTTTCTAAAAATGAAGGGGAGATGTTAAGGGCTCAAAAGGTGGAAAAAGATAAATGGGAGGACCATCAATGGAAGAGGTTTGCAATAGAGAAAAAGAAGAGGAAGATTCCAAGAATAATATGAAGAGACCCTTGAGGAAATGATAAAAAGGGAAATGCACAATAATGTGGGGGGTTGGACCTCTTCTTGGTGGAGTTCATGAATAAAGATGTAAAGAGCTATGAGCTAAGGGAATGGGATACCTTGAAATAGATAATTGTGACAAGAAGAATAAAAGGATGAAAGGAAATGGAACAAGTGCTTGATGTGGGTTGATAAACCACTCATTGAGTGCTTGAACTAGTTGATAAACCACCTAGCGTGCTTGTTATGTTTGATAAACTGAATAGATAAGGGTGCTAGTTGTGGGATGATAAACCACTCATTGGCTGCTTATCATAGCTGCTAAACCACTCGGGGTGTTTGTTGGGGGCTGATAAACCACTCTTAGAGTGCTTGACCTAGTTGATAAACCACTCATTACTATGAATTATGTTGTTCTTGACTAGCTAACAAAGTGCCCATTGTCATATGTATATCCTATCTTCTGTGTATCAGAAGATGGCTTCTTTTTTAGGCTGCTAAAAGGAAAATTTTTCCTTATATCATGGATCTGGATCAAGGGTGATTCTTGTAAATAACTCGGGCTATAGTAGGTCTATGGTTGGGTGGAAAACTAAAGTTCCACCTTCATTTTACCATGTTTCTAAATTATGCATGAAATGCTCTAAGCTGAGAGTTGTTGAATTAAAAAAGTTCTCTGTGAATGCTTGCATATATGAATAATGTGTCATGGAAGTATGATGTTGGTGCATGGATGTTATTGACTGAATTCTTGACTCTTTTATGGTTTTGTTGATGAACTTTCTGTCATTCAACTATAAATTCAATATCTAGGAATTTCTTTGTTATCACATATAGAAAGCACTCTATGTTTGTTGTGTTGAGAGATGGTCTAAGTGAAAATAAGTTCCTTTATCTGAAACTTATGATATTAAGGACTGTGTCTTGCCAAAGTTAATATATATAGCTTTGTGTATTACTGTGTGGCTATAGAAATTGGTACATGAAATTAATTGGTCGAATTTTTGTTGAAATTATTTATGGATTTCATAAATCTCTACTAGTGAGATGTAAGTTAAATGCTTTGAATGCCTGTGGAAGTTTATTATGTTATATGAAGTCATGCGGGTTCTATGACTCATGCTTGTTTCATACTTGATTTGTATGTCAAATACAAGGCTTTAAGTATTGTTAAATGTTCAATGAGTAGGGAAGAAATATGGTTTGAGTCTTAGTGGAGTCACAAGCTTGGTGCTAAGCCTATTGAGGTTGTTAAATGTTTAATATTTTAGCGAGATCATTTATCTATGTGTAATTTTTCTTCGCATGAACTATTTTTTTTGTATTTTATCAATTAGGTTGGCTAGATCGAAGCCATACCCTGATTTTGTATTTAATTCCTTAACATATGAGTAAAATTAGGTTCAAACTAGAGAAATTGTGACAATGTAGAAAAATGGTTAAAATCGTAAAATTGACTAAGTGTTGATAGTTAGGGCCTCTTGGGGTCAAGACCCTTCGAGGTAATGTTCTGGAAAGATGTCTCAACTAATGGGATAGGCATGACCTTATTTAGGGGTCATGACCTTGGCAAGATTGAAGGTCGGAGGTCGGGACCCAGTCCAGGTTAAGGGTTGGGGCGTCAGAGGTGTGCACTATGGATTTCATTGTAGGCATGCCAACCCTAACGTTATCAATGGTGGGCGCTAGGCTCAATTGGCATGGAAAATTCCACATGGCGAGTGAGGTGGAGCACCATACTAGGGCTACATGGTAGCACTCCTAACATGACTATGGTTTTGTTGGGCCAAACTTTAAATGGCCATAACTTGTGATTCATGAGTCATATTTCAATAAAAATTATATTGCCAGAAAGGTCATCATGAGTTGGTCATTATGGTAATATTTATTTACAATTTCAAAGAAGTTGAAATTTGAGGGATTTTATGACCCTATTTCCATAACTAAACATTGGAGGTTGGCTCATCATAGTTATTTCTTCCTTATACCTTCAGTGTGGGCTATGGGTGGTAGGGGGTTTTTGTTGGGAAAAACCTTAAATGGATGTAACTTGTGATCCGAGAGTTGGATTTTGATAAAACTTATATCGTTGGAAAGCTCATGACGAGCTGGTCATGATCATAATGTTTTTTTCATAGTTTATAAGAACTTGAAAAATTAAAAGATTTTATGACCCCATTTTGATAACTAAATATTGGAGATTAGGTCATCATAATATTTTCTTCTTTATACCTTTAGTGTGGGCTATGGGTGATAAAAAGTATGTTACAATACCTTAATGTGGGATATGGGTGATAAGGGGTATGTTACACATAAATTGCATTTTTACATATCCTCATCTCCTTTAAAAAGGGGTGCAAAACCCTAGAAAAAGCCTGCCTCTGACTTAATTCACGGAGTGGTACGTATATTAGGCATTTAAAACATAGTCCATACATCAAACATATACAACATAGTCACATCATGAGATTAGAACCCAGGTGGGGAGGTTATTATTAAACCCTCTCAACCACTTGGGATATAATATCCTCATCTCCTTACATTAAATCACTGTGTTGTAATAAAACCTTTTTATTTTCTAGTGTGACATTAATATGTGCTTTATCACATTATCAGTATACAACTGTGTCGCAATATTTATACATAACCTCCACTGCATGGATTGTTGTATAACCTCCACATTTCCCTTTGATATGTAACCTGAGCATGCTTTGAATAAACCCTATCGCATGCATTGCATGTAATCTTTTAATGGTTTCCATATCTCTTTTTTGATATACCTTTCGCAAACCTATGTTGGCATACAACCTTTCAATGTGACCATTAAATTTCTTGCAATGTAACTATTATATAGTTTCTGATTACATTTCATTATATCATTTCCTCACAGCTTTGTATCATATCTTTCACAATGTTTTTTGACTTCCAATGTAGCGTAACTTCATAGCTATCATCACATTTGTTTGGTACAAGCTTTATCACAGATTTTCATATATCATCCATCTCCTGCATATATCATCCGTTGTCGCATTAGTCGCAGTTTGATTTTGAGAGGATGCGATGTTGGCATCACATTAGTCGTAGGAGTAGTAATTTTAGTAATAGATGCAGGGGCAGTAATGTTGGCTTCTCTATGTAGGGGCAGTAATGTGAGTCTTGCATGTCAAAATAAATAACAATCAAGTCATACACAGGTTTCCTTAAGATTAGTTTGTTGGAACTGTAGAGGTTACCCATGGAGATGAGGAACTGGGTTAGGGCCTATTGCGAAAGATAGAGATATAATTTGCATCATAGAAACACATCAGCATAAAGGGTGCAAGACACCTTTGTTTGAAGGATACTGGAAGATGATAGTGTGGAACAAGGCAATAGAGAATGGCATATGGCATGGGGGTATTATGCTTTTAGCAAGGGAGAAAGAAGGACGTCTCATTTAGTTAGAAAAAGAAGACTCAAATAAGAAATTCATTTGGTTTAAAATATCAGAAAATGGAAACCACATCATAATTGCAACATGCTATTTTGTGCCGCAAGTTTCAACAGTCTACAAAGGTAGAGGGCTTGACTGTAAAGATCATTTGCAGCCTTAAAAATGGATATTGCAACTTATTCATAGCTAGGTGAATTCCTTATAGTGGGTGATTTCAATGCTAGGACTACAAGTGATCAAGATAGCATTATTTTTTGTAAAGATGATTGAAACCCTATTTGGCTTGCAGAAGAGAGTAATCATTAGTGGGAAATAATTTGAGAGGAGAAGGGTTGAAATCTCTTTGGTGAACAATTTCTTACTCTATGTGGGGCCTTTGATTTAGTCATTTGTAATGGCTTGACTGGATGGGCAAAGTCTGGTAATTTCACTTGAAATACTTACAATGGAGCAAGTGTAGTAGATTATGTAATTTTCTCACATGGTTTGTGTGAGAAAATGGAGGAAGTTTTGATTGAAGATTAGCTGCAGGACTTAAAATCAGATCAAAAGCCAATTTATTTATGTTTCTCTTGGACTGGAAAGAAAAAATTAGAGTAACAACATGAGCATGTCCAACAAAACCTCCCACAGGGCAAAACCCTTTTGACCCTAGAAAATTTTAATGCCTCAAAATGACGCTAGAGAGGCTCTTCGAGAAGGATAAAATCACAATTCAAAGCTTTCATAGTCATGAATTAACACATTTAATTCAATGCACACTTGCAAAGTGCAAAAGAGAAAAAATTAAGAAGTCTGAAACAAATTGCTTTCTAGTTAATTCTTGGTTTGATGAGGAATGCAAAAATGCAAGGAGAATGTGGAAAGAGTCAAACAAGGATAACATAAAGCTCAAATCTTACAAGAATTTATTAAGCAAGAAAAAGCCGATTTCATGGTTTCAAGGAGGGAATAACTAATCTTCCTTGGAAAAAATAATCCCAAATTATTTTGGAAGGAGCTCCAACTGAAAAAGATAAAAACTGGAAATAGTATTATAACTTCTACATGGTTTGACTATGCAAGACAACTCTGTGAGCAAGATCCCAAGGTTGACCCTCCCCCCTTGGTCAACACTAATACTGAACTCTTCACGGTGCAAGAGGTAGAGATGGGTATCAAGAAGTTGGGTGTTGGAAAAGAAAAAGACTTAGCTGAACTCCAAGTAGAATATCTAAAGTGGGGCTCAAAGATTCTTTCACCTCACATTACAAAAATTTTCAACAACATCATACAACGGGGCTCCACACAAATTGGAAAACTAGTCTAGAAATACCTCTTTTCAAGAGCTGTGACGTCAATAATCCCTCCAATTATAGAACCATCATGATAAACCCTTTGTTTGCAAAGCTATTTGGAAGCATGCTTGTTACTGGGAATAATGTCTACTCGGATGCTGCTATTCCCACTAAGACTGGTAGCTATCTTAGAAACAAAAAAGTAAAGTCTACTTTCGTTTTCCTTTATGAAAATGGATAAGAGTCGAACAAAGGAGACCAACCTTAGTCTTGTGCTTGATTTCCTTGTTTGATTCCTCTCCTTCCTAATAGAGCTTTGCCGCTTCTTCTTCATCTACCCAACTTCAAAGAACACATGTGGAATCACAGCAACATACTACTATCGAAGAACAAAGATCTATATTCATAAATAACACAGGACCAGATGTGTGTTAACCATACAAATGCATATATAAGTAAACATACAAGAACATGGAGGAAAACTTGAATAGCTTTATTAAGATAAAAAGTAGTAAGAGGATTACAACCATATGTTCTGACCCAGCATCATCCTCCAGCAAGAAAGCCCTTCTTCACCTCAAGTAAAGCTTAGATCACCTAACACTATGAAGTTACACCAGAAAACCAACAACACTTCTCTATAAGATACAAAATTCCAGCCTCTGGATCTCTGTGATGAGGGATCCATATATAGATGATTGTAGGGAGGTGAGTCATCTTCTTGGGGTCTTGATTAGTGTCCTCTCTCTGATAGTTCCTGCTTCCACTTGGAGAATGATGATCTCTTACTCATCCCTGGTCGAAAACAGAGAGGAAAGTGTCAGAGGGGAAGCTTCTAGAAGATTCCATGATCTTCCACCTCACATTTTGTCCCTGCCATTTGTCCATTCCCAACCATCTCACCCTATAGAGGAGCCATTCAGTATGCATCACACCCTATACACTGGAAAGGTGATATGCATCGCACCCTCTGCATTGGGTTTTCAGTATGGTCCAGTTTTGACCATTTATGAGTAGTTTTTAGTGGAGAACTTCTGGGAGATGATGTAATCAGCTGACCTTATTCCTTTAGGCAATGAAGCAACACTTTTAGGGACTTAGGACCTCTCAATACGTACCCGCAGGCTGGGGTGCTTCCCGTATCGAGCAGATGGAACCTAATCCGATTGTTATTCTGCCACTTTACCCAGATCCACCATTTGAAGTGCCCAAAAATGTCTATAACAGTTTCCCCCTAAAGCATGAGGTCATTAATCTTTTTGATGTCGGGTGAAATGGGTCAGAACATATGGTTTTAGTCCTCTTGCTAATAATCATCTTAATAAAGCTATTCAAGTTTTCCTCCATATTCTTGTATGTTTACTTATATATGCATTTGTATGGTTAAAACACATTTGGTCCTGTGTTATTTATGAATATAGATCTTTGTTCTTCAATAGTAGTATGTTGCTGTGATTCCACAGGTGCTCTTTGAAGTTGGGCATACAAAGAAGAAGTAGCAAAGCTTTATCATGAAGGAGAGGAATCAATCAAGGAAATCAGGCGCAAGACTAAGGTTGGTCTCCTTTGTTCCACTCTTATCTATTTTCATAAAGGAAAACGAAAGTAGACTTTACTTGTTTGTTTCTAAGATAGCTACCAGTCTTAATGGGAATAGCAGCATCCGAGTGGACACTATTCCCGGTAACAAAATGGCGACTCCACTGGGGATCTGAAGTTTTTTCAAGCTAGGAGGCGACCTGTAATAAGATACAATACAATACATTATTTTGACAACATTTTTTTTCATGATCTAGCTGAGGCGGGCATTCCCATGCTCAACTTTATAAATTCATTTTCATATACATAGGATAGACAATCATCTGTGTGGCAGATTGATGAATCAGAATCATCATCCTTTGATTTGGATGATCATCTGTTCAGCAATGATGTACATTTGATGTCTTTATATTCCTGAATATATCGTAGCCCAGATGGATGAAACTAGATCTGGGGTCTTCAAAACTTGTTCAATCTTCACTCGAAGTAGAAGTCGATCCATGTGAAAAATGCTCTGGAGTCGAACATGGAAAGACATCGCCTGATTACCAGCCAATGATGTAAGCTATTAACAGGCACGAGAGGAATCACCAATAATGAAAATGACCCTCAAGGTACTATAGTACAATTCACATGGTGTGAAAAAGGACTTGGTGTCGAACACCACGTAAAATCTCTCAGTTGAAGGCCATTAATGTAAACCTGTCGCCGAAAGTGAGAAACTTGCCATTGAGGCATGCAAGCTTCAAAGTACTGAAAGGGTTGTTCCTAAGCCAACTTCTTGGATAATGAGCTTATGTCGACAAGAAGTGACCCATTGCAGGAGGGCCTTAATGAATCCCACATCAAAGACATGGAATGAAGCAAATGATTTTAGACGTGAAAACAATCTGACGATACAGGGCTTAGGGTGGTGGTCATGAAGGAATGGAGCATGAATGTATTACAGTGGGTGAGACACAGGCGAATTGTCTGAATGACTTCTCTTGAACATATCGGTGACACTGATGATGGATTGGTATCGTTAACCCCAAAGATGGATGGTGTGATGGACCAATGGTGATGACCAGTGAACAGAACAACCCAACCCGGCTTGGATGCGGTAGGAAAGTGTCATGTTCAAGAGCGACTTGCTACCAATAAAGCTTTTTCAAGTTTTCTTCCCAATTTTCCCCAATCATTGCTGACCAGTACCTCTTTATTTTTGTCAAGCTTAAGGAGGGTAACATATGCTTGTTCTATAATCTGCCCTTCGGGTGAACCTGTCACTATATTTTAGCGAGCCTAGTGACAATGAAACTCGTTCTTGTCCATTTGGACAAGTTTGTCGCTATTCGGCTTTAACGAGTTTAACGACAAAGATAACTTAGTCCCTTTTAATTTTAGAGAGTCTGAAAGGAATGGAAAGGAGACTCCAATGATTCTTTTTCATCATGTAATCCCTTAAGTCCAAAAAAGCGTAAAATAATACAAAAAGGATGAATTTTCGATAGTTTTAATGAGCTGAACAGGACAAGAGCTCGATCTTTTTGTGTAATAATCCCTCAAATCCAAAAATATTAAAATCTAGAGGAGGGATAGCACTTCCGATGAATTTAACGAGCCAGAGAGGCCAATCGCTCGGCAATCTTTTCATATTTTATGATTCAGTTGAAAAGAGCTTAAAGGAGACTCGTTTTCGAGGAACGAGTGATGATTTCAGGTAGCGGCTGATTCCAGGTAAGTTTTGGAATTTTCCAATCATGGCAGTGTTACAAGGATGGCTAATAGAATCACTCTTCGTAAATGTTCCTCGAAAGGGTAAACAATCATGTGGGGGTGAATGATCGGCTAAAAACAGAGTGGAGGTGACAATGAGAACACGACCAAGGATCAAAATCTGGTGATAAGGCATTAACAATGGTTATTTACTGTTTCATTTTTTAATGAGCTTAAACTCTGGGGGAAACATTTGCTCATGACTTATGTTTATTTTTTAACGAGCTTGAACTATGTGCTAAAACTGCTCGTGGGGGGTTTATTTTTTAACGAGCTTGAACCTTGCGGTAACACTGCTCACCAATCGTATAATAAGGATGTCTCATTCAAGATGCCATTTTGAAGGGGCTTGCATCTTTTGAAGCTTTGCCCTGAGTCCTTTCTTTATGCAAGCTAGGAAATGACCAGCTTTACGGGTTTAGAGGTCCTACAAATTTAAAAGATAAATAGTCTCTCTTCGCTTGCATGTGGAAAGGTTTGCATGCCCGTAAGTATAGCGAAAAATTTCCAGGTTACCATGAAAGTTCCCCGCGTAGCGGACCAAATGCTTCCTTGGTGATGTCTACCAAAATAGACAAAGGTGAGTGGTGTAGACGCATGCCACTCACATAACTTTAACGAAGGCATCTTATTCCAGCCTATTCCCATTTTCCTGTGAGGATGGGTGTGTCAGACTAGCCATATATCCCCCGCGAAAACCCACTCTATACCCAAGGTTTTCCTACCGAAACAGACCAGGGTGCATGCCCCATGGGTTTTAGTCACATCCTCCTGAACCACTCGCGCTCATCAGGTGGATGGACTAGAGTTCGATGAGACATTCCTTGCGTGAAAATACCATTTAGGGATGGCATTTGACTATTGGCAATGTGTGAACCAAGGAATGACATTTGGTCTACGAGCTTGACCATTCTGCCTTCGTGGAGAAAACACATTACTCTAAAGAGTGAGGAGACGATGGCTCCCATGCAATAAATATAGTCGCGTCCAAGGAGTAGATTATAATCCAAGGGTCCTTGAATACCATCATGTTCATGTGAATGGTTTTCCTTCTCAAAGTAATGGGCACATTTGGAAGGATACCTAAAGGTCGACTGGTTCCTTTGTCGAAGCCTGTCAGATTTCTCATTTTAGGAAAAAGTGATGGCGAACCAAGCGCTTTTCAAGTAGTTGAGGAAAGGATACTCACAGAAGCCCCTTCATCGATGATGGTACCAGCCATGACCATTCTGTCAGCTTGTACAATGATTCTAAATGGTACACTAGCTGGTAAACGGGGTCTGCCTAGTAGATTCCAGTCGAAGGAAACGACTAGGTTGCTTGGTGGTGGGACCGAATAGATGGCCAGGTAGGATTCTGATGAACTTCCTTCCTACGATAAAGGAACGGGTGGACTGCCCCCAAGTTCATCGGAGTCTATGTTTATGAAAATAATTTGAACAGTGTCATTCTCATTCTCTTCAGTGACGATATCATTCGAAGATGAGCACTCTGAAGGCAAGACCGGGTCAACTACCGTCTCGACCTTTTGACTTTCATCTGGTATGGATTCAGAGGGTTCATTTTCAATGATATACGCTTTGGCCGACCAAAATGATGAGCCAGCTAGATTTTCAACCAGTGGTGGACTTGGCAAGAGTTTTTTATATCCAGGAGGGAGCCGTAGCGGTGAAGTAGGATGGTCATCCAAAACTCTTTTAGCTTCATCAAGGAAGGGACAACGGTGGACGACGTGATTGCCTTCACACTATTTACAAGGAAATCTGGGATTCCTTTTCTATCCAGGCGCTTCACTTTCACTCGTTGATGGTGTGCATTCAACATGATCATCAGAGGTTGACGTCACCGGATTGTGCAAACGAGGAGACCAGTCCCTTAAGATCTGTGGGATGCAGGGACAATCTCGGTGATAGTAGTCTCCATTACAAATGACACAAGGAGATTTAGGTTTAGATGGTGTGGTGTGAGGATTTTCGCTAGATGACGCTTGGTTGCCCCCTTTCGATTTTGGTTCCTTTTCCTTTTTTTCCTTTTTCTCTTTCTGCTTCTTCTTCTTCTCAGTTACTTGATTTTTAACTTTATCAAGCGAAGAGGAAGGAGGAGAGGGAGAATCAGATGAAGTAGAAGGTTGGGAGGCAACTCTAGGGAATAGTGTCCACTTGGATGCTGCTATCCCCACTAAGACTGGTAGCTAGCTTAGAAACAAACAAGTAAAGTCTGCTTTCGTTTTCCTTTATGAAAATAGATAAGAGTGGAACAAAGGATACCAACCTTATTCTTGTGCTTGATTTCATTGTTTGATTCCTCTCCTTCTTGATAGAGCTTTGTCGCTTCTTCTTCTTCTGCCCAACTTCAAAGAACACCTATGGAATCATAGCAACATACTACTATCGAAGAACAAAGATTTATATTCATAAATAACACAGGACCAGATGTGTGTTAACCATACAAATGCATATATAAGTAAACATACAAGAATATGGAGGAAAACTTGAATAGATTTATTAAGATGAAAAGTAGAAAGAGAATTACAACCATATGTCCTGACCTAGCATCATCCTCCAGCAAGAAAGCCCTTCTTCACCTCAAGTAAAGCTTAGATCACCCAACACTATGAAGTTACACCAGAAAACCAACAACACTTCTCTATAAGATACAAAATTCCGGCCTCTGGATCTCTGTGATGAGGGATCCATATATAGATGATTGTAGGGAGGTGAGTCATCTTCTGGGGTCTTGATTAGTGTCCTCTCTCAGATAGTTCCTACTTCCACTTGGAGAATGATGATCTCTTACTCATCCTTGGTCGAAAACAAAGAGGCAAGTGTCAGAGGGGAAGTTTATGGAAGATTCCATTATCTTCCACCTTGCATTTTGTCCCTGCCATTTGTCCATTCCCGACCATCGCACCCTACAAACGATCCATTCAGTATGCATCGCACCCTGTACACTGGAAGGGTGATATGCATCACACCCTCTGCACTGGGTTTTCAGTATGGTCCAGTTTTGACCATTTATGAGCAGTTTTTAGTGGAGAACTTCTGGGAGATGATGTAATCAGCTGACCTTGTTCCTTTAGGTAGTGAAGAAACAATTTTAGGGACTTAGGAGCCCTCAATTTATGGACATTTATGATTGGGGTTGAAGTGCCCAAAAATATCTATAACAATGCTAGAAAAAAAATTAACAAGTGGGCAGAAGAAAGAGATATGCATGCTAAAGGGAGAGTAGGTTTTAGACCTAAACATTCCACAGTTGATCATTGTATAACTTTAAGGCACATCATTGAAATTTTTTTGGAGAAAAAGGAAGAAGTCTTTTGTTGCTTTGTTGATTTCAGAATAGCATTTGACTCAGTTCCTAGGGATAAGCTTTGGCACATAATGGAGGAACTTGGGGTTCCTAAACATTTGAGAGCAACTGTGCATAGGCTGTATGAAGAGGTGAAAGTCAAAATTAGAACTTCAACAAGCATTTCTGAATGTTTCAGAAGTGATATCGGGGTCAAGCAAGGTTGCCCATTGTCTCCTACCCTTTTTGGTTTATATATCAACAAGCTTGAGGAGTCGTTAAATTCGTAAGGGGGTGATGGTATCTATCTTGGTAGGTTTGTTATAAGGCTTCTTTTGATGACCTTATTCTGATCACTAAATCAACTCTTGGTTTGCAAGAGCACTTACTATCCCTTGAGCCTTTTTGTAGGAGTGTGGGGATGCAATTCAATATTAAAAAAACGAAAGTAGTTATTTTCTCTAAGAAAATAAAACATAACCGACATAAGTTCTACTTTGAGGCAACATTTTGGAAGAAGTTGCGGATTACAAATATCTCAAAATTGACTTGAACAAAAATCTAAGTTGGAATGGTTGTAGAAAGAAAATAACTTTGGGAACTTGGAAAGAATTTTATGCTTTTCAAAATAGGTGTAGAGAGGCAGAGTTATGGGATTGGAAAACCACTCAAACTCTTTTTGGGCTTCTAGTTATTCCGGTGATTCTATATGGTTGTGAACTATGGGTCAACAATACATTCGACATGTAGTGGTGACAAATTAAAAATATCTAGAAGTGTTTGATTACAAGCAAATTCAAGATTGAAAGTGTAGTTCCTTATGCTATCTTTTCAAGCGAAACAGGGACTGCTCCTATTGAAGCAATTTCTATGGTGTGATTCATAAGGTATTTACAAAAAATTGAGCAAATGGAAGAGGGTTGATGGCCTAAAGTTGTCTTTAATGACAGATTATGCAAGAGAAAAAATACTTGGATGTAGCAAAATAACAAATGGTTTAGTAAATGGGGTATTTTCTTGAACACGTGTCCCATAAACATCAAAAGATAAAAGATTTTGTTATAGAAAAGTTCCAAAAGTGTACTTGGGATAAGGAGATAGGAAGAAAGAAAAATTACTATATTGAATATTTTAATCCCACTCATAGTCATCAACCAAAAGCATACATAGAGGCCAATATCTCTTAGAGAGCCAAAATTCTTATTGCTCAGTTAAGTACTAATTCTCATCAACTCCGTTGTGAAATAGGGCACTGGAAAAGGCCAAAAGAAGTGTGGGAGGAAAGAGTATGATTTTTTTGTTCTTCCGAAAAAGTGGAAATAGAAAAGCATTTCATTTTAGAATGTGAGGCCTTCAAAGACAACAAGGAAAATTATGTAGTTATGCTGATAGCTAGCTCTTCGGATAATCTATTTAGCAAGGGGTTTGTCGAGAAGCTGGGAGCATTTATTGTGAAGCTTTATAGAAAAAGGGCCAAATACATCAAGCAGATGAAGAAGAAATATGTCCCATTGGCTATCTTTAGCCTTGTGGACATTAAAATTTCTTTCTTTCTTTCTTTCTACAATGCCTTCCAACACAACTTATATTATAATATCTTCTCCCTCAATAGAGTATGATATCCTTCAACGTAGCTTGTTAAGTTATTACTTTAACGCAATTGTGTTTCCACCTTTGTAATGCATTGTTCCCAATGCAGCATACTGTTGTATTATATTCCCACAACTCATTGCATTATCATTTTTCCAATTATTGTTTTGCAGTGTTTATTATGTAGACCACATGCCTTACCTACATAGTTTCCATCACACTTTAATGTATCTTTTTCAATCACTTCAATAGTTTATATCTCTTTGAAGCATTTGGCATGTCTCCAACACATTTGATTCATGAATTTTGGTAGGAAATAATATAAACTACACAATGCTTAAAACCTCCTATCACAACATTTTGGTTATAGTCCTTCAACACCCTTTAGTTTGCTTGTTTTTCTAATGTCTCTTTGCATTCAATATATCCTTTGCATTGGCTCAACGTAGCCTTGCAATGCTTTTCAATGCTGCCTTTGAATGTGGAATTTAAATATGCATCACTTCATCCTTAGAATGCATTGTATCATGTATTCAATGCATTTCTTAAGCTTGGTATTCAAGGGAGCCTTTAAATTGTTTCTCAACATCCTCTGAATTGTTTATTAGTACCTTCATTGAACATTACAAAACAAAAAAGGAAGTTTTACTGTGTGAAACTAATAAGTAAATGAAAATTTAACATTTACATAAACAATTCAGTAATAAATCTACTTAGATTTTTATCATTAATGAGAGTAAGAACTTTTTGTCATATGAATTTCATACTTCTACCATTTCCCATTAAAGCTCATTTATGCCATTAGGTTTTTGGATTTTATGTGAAAAAAATTGTTCTTTGAAGTGGGAAAAGTGAAACTTGTAACATTCATTTTCCTTCACGCGTTTCAATCAACTTAATGATTGAAGTGGCATGGATATGTGATGCACTTTTTAACATGATAATGCAACCACTATGAATAGAAATGGCATGAAATTTTCATGAATATTTAGGTTTGGAATTGAAATTTAGGGCATGGGAATTGAAGATGAAACATGGCCAGCAACACAAGATGCATGCCTATAATTTGCATAGCATAGCATGGATAGTGTGAAGCTTGGGAATGCTTCATGAAAGCATCAAATTTACAAACCCTAATGCATTAAATAGAATGAGAATCAAGATAAAGAGAGGATTTCATCTTCACTCATGTAATATAAGTTCATGATTTTTCAATTTTAATGCATGTCATGGTAGTAAGTAACCTAATAACATGTGAATCAAGCATAACCTTGATAAGACATAATGCATTCAAAAGAACATAAGCCAAGATAAAGAAATGATGGGCATAGGCAATGTGCATGGTGAAAACATCATCAACCATAGAGATTAATGACAACTAGGTCATGAAAGATGTGATTAATTTAAGACATAGACATAACAATTGAAACCTTGGAAAGTGGAAGGGGACCTGAAATTTGGATGTTGGGAAAAAAGTTTTGGGTGTTGTTGTAATGGCTACAACAAATGGAGAACCATTAGTAGAATTTAGCATCTCTACCTTAGCCCCTTAAATAAATTGAGTTTTAAATGAAATGTAAAAGAAGTATTGAAATAGACATTGTGGGTAGCACTTGAGTTACTTTCCCATTTATAAATATGTCATTTAATTGTATTGATATCTAAGTTGTATCATTCTTTAAACACTACGTCAATAACTGACACATGACAGTCTTTGAAAATGATATAGAGAACATGAAAAATGGCTTATTATCTTCAAAATTTCAAAGTGAGTTTTTGGTGTTACTCCGTTGCCTATTTAGTACCCCAAAAAAATTTCTTGCATCACCTCTCTATGTAAGAAGCTTCACCTCTCTGCGTAAGAATCCTTTCTCTTTCCTTATACTTTATTTAATTAGTTTCCTTTTGCATGCACTTTGGCATAGTTTATTATGGCGTTCATTGCACTAGAGTGAACGAGGGATCCCGACTTTTTTTAAGAGTAAGAGAGGTTGTTTCTTGTTTGACAAAAACTAAATGATTTTACGGCTTAGGTTTTCCCTCATGTCATGCTTCTAAATCATGCCTCCAACTACCAAGTGGACAATGAAAACATGCAATAAAATATTATGAACATATTGGAAACAAACTTCAGGTTATGGATATAGACCTTACAAACTTATTAGAGTTCCCCGCCAGTATTGTTGGCTGGATAAATAAATCTTGTGGACAAGACCGATCTCCCTAGTTTCAGAAGATAATCTAGCAAGAAACATACAAACAAATCTATCTTTCTATAGAAATATGCAATTTATGAATAAATAATATAGAGGTGTTAAGACCCTACCTCAGATCCAACACTTGTTCGTAGTAGCCATCTTCCAATCCTTCGAAAGAGTTACCCTTGAGAACCTGCAATCACAAACACGCAAACATAAAATAGCACCTGCATAGCAAATATCATAAATCATGTCTATTATGGTGATCAAGGAATCCATAAAATAAACCATAAATCAACAACTTATTGAGAAAAACAAACTTATTTGTATTAACTTTGAAGTAGAAGAACCTTACAACTTTTTCAGCCTTGATGTTCCTGGGGCCCGAAACAGGAATTTCCTTTACTTTGACAAGCCTTGCACTCTTTCAAATGAGATCATAGAGGTATGTAATCTCTCCTCATAAAAACTCAACTAAGAAGACTAAGTTCCAACAACATTTCACCTCACAAATATTCAACTTTCAACCTCCCAAGTAACCAGCCTAATGCTTCATTTTATAGTGTAGAGGAGGAGGTTACAGGTCCATCTATGAAGGGATAGAATACTCTTTCAAAGGGATAAGATCCTCACATCAAGGGGTTAGCTCCTTAAGGTATGGGATGCATGAACCTTAAGGGAGCGAACTTGCCACCTCAAGGTTCCTTCCAGAAGCTTCTAGAAATGATTGAAAGTGAGTTTTTAGAATATACTCGCACCTTTTTAACTTTTACAGGGGGCCACACCCATAACACAGAGACAGAGCGGTCAGGTGCGCAGGAGACATGACCATTAGGTGCGGGACCGTAGGTAATGCAAAGAGAAAGTGCGGAACCCGAGTTTTAGAGACTTTTGAGAGCTTTCTCTTATTTTCAAGGATTGATATGAAGAACTGAAGCTCAAGACTTACAAAGGAGGAAAGTATGAGTGATAATGGACTCACACATATTGCAGAATGTCAAGGTGACAATTTTAAGTGCAATAGATTACCCCCTAAAGTGCGAAGTCTGTAATAGATGAAGATAGAGTCTGTCATTTATGAAGAGTGAAGTACTTTATCATTTCAAGGATCATCCTATGGACACCCTAGTCAGAACTTGTAAAAACATTCAATGCAATATATATTATTTATATATATATATATATATAATATATTTTTATATATATAGATATATATATATATTATATATATATATATATATATATATATATATCTAGACATATCATTGCTGAGGTAGGCATTCCCATATTCAGATCAAAACTGACTAGAAAATTGACTAAATTGTTCTGATACAGGAATAATTTTGTAATACGTCAAGAGTATAGAAATATTTAGACACAGTATGGGCGCAACCATCTGTTTATGAATAGTCCACTGTATAATGAATAACAAAATTCCTCGCAGCCTGGATGGGAGAAACTAGATCCAAGGTCTTGATTTCTACCTCCTGAACTAGTACGATTTTATCCATGTGAATGAATGTGTCGAAGTCGAACATGGTAGAAACCACTTGATTACCAGTCAATGATTTGAACTGTTAACAAGTGTGAGAGAAACCACCAGTAATGTCAATGGCTCTCAAAGTACTCAGTACAATCCATGAAATGTGAATAAATGAGCTGATGTCGAACATGTCATAGAATCCTTTGATCGAAGGTCAATGATACAACCTATCATCAAAGGCGAGAAACCTGCCATTAGGGCATGCAGATTCCAAGGTCCTGACGATTTCTAGATCATGTTTCTGGATAATGCGCTGAAGTCGATAGAAAGCAATCTGTCGTAGACAAGCCCAAAACACGAAATCATAGATCAAGTTTTGAAGAAATATATTAGCGAGGACTAACTCAGGGATGGTCAAAAATGGATGACAGATATTTTGCAAATGAATGGTTTGTTTAAACTGACCTCTTGAACACATAACGACACTGCAAATGGTTTGGTGACAATTGACCCAAAGCCAATACCCAGAAACTGGTTGAAGACTTTCAACATGGTGTGATTAACTGTTAGGTAAAGGATTTCCCAACCCAGGTGAACAAAGTGTCGTGTTCAAGAGTGATTAACAACTTTTCTAAAACACAAAGTGTAACAAACAGGTTCATTTTTCTCTCTTTTCCCCCACCATTTCTGGCAAGTACCTCTTTATTTTTGACAAACTTGAGGAGGATAACATTTGCTTGTTTATAAGCTCATACTTTGGATGAGTCCAACTTAGTTTAAAATTTGAACCCTAAGAAGGAGTGGTTCATTCTTGTTTCAAATTGAACAGGTCCTTTACTGTTAAATTTTAACGAGTCCAGTATAGGAAAAGTCGGTGTTTTTCAATTTTAGGGAGTCAGAAGAAAAACTTAAGAAAACTCCATGGGTGTTCTTTTTCATAAATTTGTGTCCCTCAAGCCCGAAAAAGTATAAAATAATACTTGAGAGAACCACTTTACCATCACGATCAAGGAGTACTTTTCATAATTAGTGACTCCGATCCGAAAAAGTAAAAAAGTGATCAAAGACATGTCATTTCATAACCAGTATCGAACTTGAAATGACAAAAGTCTGGTGATCTTTTCATGTTTATACGGTTAGAAAAGAGATGTAAGTGGACCACCCTTTTAATTCTGTTTAACGAGTTAAAAAAGGAAAAAAACTTGGCAATATTTTCATATTTTATGAGTCAAAAAAGAGCTTAAAGAGGACTCCAATGTTTTGCTTTTTCTTAAATTTTTGAAAGAGTCTGAAAAAGTGATAAAAGTATACTCGTTGTTGAAAAATGATCAATTTTCCCTGAAAAATCCAATATTCTGCACAAAAACTAGAAACATTACTCATACCTGTTTAAGTTAAATAAAAATGTATTTAAAAAGTCACTTTTTTAAAGTGAAAAATAAATAAATTAAAAATTCATTTATTCAAAAAATCTTACAAAAAGGACTTTTCTAAGTTCATTTTTACCATTTGATTTCAGAGTGAGAAGTGAGAGCTTTTGGGTAAAAAAATTCCTGTGAAGATTCTGGAAAATCCGTCCATTGGAATCGAAAACTGTCAGCTCTAGGTAATCCACATCCTCTTTATCTTGCATTTCAACCATTTACATTTCATTTTTAGGATTTTATTTTGATTTTTGAAGGAGAATTTAGTTTAGAAAATCACTCGTGGGGGTCTGCAGGTGCAACATGCGGCCCCTGCAGACCTCGACTTTTTTCTACAAAGAAAAAAGTCATGGGTCCGCACCTGTTTCTTACCACGTGTGTGGAGCTATGCACTGTTTCTAAGCAGCGGGTGCAGACCTCACGAAATGGATTTTGAAAATTTAATTTTCTCCATTTTTTGCGCAAAATTTTTCAAACTAAATTGTTCTAATAGTCTTTTTTTCATTATAGGACACTCAAAAGTCTTATTTGGCGAGAACATGAGCATGAGGACGTGGATATTATTGCAATAAATAATCCGCCCACAATACAGGCATTGAAAGCATGTGGACTATTTAAGTTCTAGGCCATACCAGGCATGAGGGCACAAGTAGACTTCTTGCAATGGCTGGTAGACAGGTGGAACATACAAGACCAATGTTTCATGATTGGTGGCCACCGGCTCGAAATAGGGCTAGAGGACATATATTTTTTAAATGGTTTTCCCAAGAGAGGCGAACGATTATCTCTTTTTGGGACTAGGCCAGGTGGCCAGTCTGTCGCTAGTCTCGGATTGGAGTTTTGCAATGATCAAACAAAGGACAAACGGATCAATATTAAAACTATCGACCGTCTTGAACTTAAGGTTATTGCATTCACTATTACCAGACTATGCGGAAGTGCAACATTGCATGTGGCTACTGGATCCCAGATGCAGATGGCTGTAGACTATCATCAAGGCACCATATTCAACTGGTCCGAGGTTGTGTTGGAAAATGTAAAAGGCCAACTAACCAGAGCAAAGAATGGACAATTGAAAAACTTTGGACACGGTTTCATCGTTATCAGCTTTTCTCTAGAGAGGGTCCCTATGTTAGTCCCACAACAACTTTCTGTTGATGCTATTCTTCCTCGAGAGCCTAGGATAATGCGTTGGGTTGCTTTCTTGGCCCATCACCCTGAGGAGGGTTTAGAGGTTGTTGGATTTCCACCTGAGTATTTTCGTTGGTTAAGCAACCACCTTTTTGTGATTCAGGATTTTCCATATGCCAGGATGGATTATTGTGGTGACCCAGACATGATTGTTCCACCAGGAGAGTAGTGGGATGATTTAGGTAAAATCATTTTCAACACTTTATAAGTTTTAACTAATTTTCTTGTATTTTTTAAATTGTCCAAAACTGACAAGTAAAAGTTTTAAATGTAGATGTGGGTCCACGACGACCAGCTGATCTCCAGCCTTATGAGAGGAGACACCTAGTTCAGTAGTACGAGCCCCACAGGACCAATCTACAGAGATCCTGATTGATTTGGAGAATCATCTAGAGCGTTTGACAACAGATATTCCAGAGACTGGCATCAATGATATTCCACTTATGTTACAACGATATGTGATTGGGGTCCTAGGACCTTTTAGGAGGTTCCTGTGTAGGGTGGTCCAAGCAGTGGTTTCTTATCGTGATCATCACCAGGGATAGGATGATCTCTTTTGTAGACTCACACGACATTTTTGTCTTTTTATACTATCATTTTTTCCGATCATAAGGTGCTTTTCAACCTATGATCGAAGACGATGCATATTTTGACACACTTCTTCTATGCTATGATATATCATTATTACTGGCTATCTCATGTAATGGGTTATGAATGCTTTTAACTTTACTGTTTTGATTATTGCAAATGTCTATTTATCATATGAGAAGCAACTACATCTGCTAATGTATTTAAATGTCTTGGAATATGTTGATATTCAATGTAATCAAATTCACGTTCCAAGAGACAAACTCTCAAAAATAATGTTAATAACACTGGATTTCTAATGGCATAAGGTCTGTTAAGCTATAATACAACGAGTTCAAAATCTAACCTAACAATCAAACTCCAAATCCCAAATGAGATGGATTCAGATAATAACTCAATCACTGCACTATAATTTGCAATGTTATTCGTTGTTTGACCGAGGCTCACCCCATGGATAGATACTAACTCATCAGAGGGTGAATAGACAACCCAAGCTATGGAAGAAATGTTCCGTGTATTACGACAAGCACCATTAGCAAAACCAATGTATGTTTAAAGAGACATCGACATCTGCAATATCAAGAGTAAAATCAAGATAAGTAGGAATAATGATAAGAGAACTCTCTAAACTAGGCACACTTTTCTAATCTAAAACACACTAGCTATAAAGAAACTAATCTAATAAAAAATCTCCACACTGAAATTTAAGCATCATATCTCTTCAGATAATGTCCATTTCTGGGTTTACCCAAAGAGACACCATCAAAATCTACCAATTCATAGGCCCCTTTTGCCAGCTTTCGCTTAACAATATAAGGACCATGCCACATAGGTACAAATTTTCTATCCCCTGGCTTATCATTTTCTTGATCATATAGTAAAACTAGGTCTCCTTCCAAAAAAATACGAGGTGTAACATTGCAGTCATACTGAGCTTTTATTCATTTGGCATGAGTCTCATTTGTTATTGTAGCAATGCGTCAATTCTCATCTAGCCGAACTAAGTAAAAAAAACGTTTCTCCTCTTCAGAAGTTGCTGGGATTAATTCTATGGCTAATTGTAATGACAAAATTTCGCATTCAATAGGTAAAACTACTTCCAGACCGTAAACTAGTTGAAAAGGAGTGAAACCAGTTGATGTTTTTACTGAGGTCCGATATGCCCAAAGTGCTAAAAATAACATGTTATGCCAATTCTACTTATGAATACCAATGATTCGTTGGATCATAGTGACTAAAAATTTATTGATAGCTTCAACCAGACCATTAGCCTGCAGGTAATATGGAGTAGAACTATCGTGGCGTAGGACAAGTTGATCTGTTAGTTCGGTCATCATGATGTTTCGAAAGTGACTTCCATGATCAGTAATAATAGCTTTAGGAACACCAAATCTAGCAATTATATGATTGAATATGAAAGTTGCAGTAGTCTTGCCGTCTGCCGAAAATGTAGGCATCGCCTCAGCCCACTTAGTAAAATAATTTGCTGTTAGGATAATATATGAATGCCCCCCGCCTGAGTGAGGGTTACATGTAATAAAGTCAATACCCCACTTTTCGAAAGGTCTGACAACAATTATAGGGTGGAGAGGAGTGGGTGGAGCATGCATCTTATGATCAAAAATTTGACAATTGTGGCATTTTCGGCCTACATATATACAATCTTTGAATAAGGATGGCTAGAAATAACCAGCGCGCAATATATTTTGTGTTGTGGCATACCCAGACATATGACTGCCACATGATCCAGAGTGATAGTCATTTAGAACCTTTTTAGCTTCTTCATGAGTTAGAAAATGTTGGAAAACAGAATTTTCCCCACGTTGATAGAGTGTATCACCAATAATATTGTATTATTGGGATTGGAAACGTATTGTCTGTCACTGAGATCGTGAGATTTCAGGCTGAAAAGATTGGGTTTAGAGATAAACAATAATATCTCCATACCAAGGGTCAAGAATACTGATAAGAAACAAGGATTCGTCCACAATGGGCTCTTCCACCACAGTTTCAGTATCAGTATGCGGGAAATCACACATAAGTTCGGCGAAAACCAATTATTTCTTTGCCCTGGATTTTTCAAATTCCAAGTCAAATTCCTGCAGGATAACTATCCATTTGGAATACTTGCCCCCTAGAAATTTTTTGGTCAAGATATACATCATAGGGTTAATCAGAAATTACCGTGGTTTTGTGTAATAAGGTGTAGTGACGAAATCTTTGGACAACTTGAATAGATGCCAAGGCCAATTTCTCCACATGCGAATATTTAAGCTCAGTTGGATGCAGAGTGCGAATATGATAGTAAATCACATGTTCATTATTGAATTCATCTTCCTGAACTAAAACCATCCCGATGGTGGAATACGAAGTGGCGAGGTACAAAAAGTAATCTTGGTTGTAGTTGGGAGGATGCAGTAACAGTGCATGGGTTAACACGTGTTTAAGTGCATCAAAAGATTTATCAACAATCTCATACCAAAAGAATGGAGTAGTCTGTTTCAACAACCTAGTAAAACCTTTTGTTATCTCGGCGTAGTTAGGAATGAAATGACATAAAAGTTTGCTTTCCTTTACAAACTTTGGAGTTGGCAAAGAGTCAAAGGAGGAGGTAATTTGAAGATAGATTCAACCTTCGAGAGATCGACACGAATGTCAGCTTTTGAAATGAAAAATCCTAGTAAATGACCCATTTCTACACAGAATACACATTTGTGTGGATTCAGCCTAATTCGATAATTCCTACATCTCATAAAGATAGCTCGTAAATGAGTGAGATGATCGGCTCTACGTAATGAATGGGTAGGTATATCATCGAGATAAGGCTGCACAATGTGCTTGATGTCATGAAATGCATAAGACGTAGCCCTTTGAAAAGATGCTCCTACATTCTTCAATCCAAAGGGTAATTTGCAATAAGAAAATGTCCCCCATGGAAAAATGAAAGCTGTTTTAGGTTGATCAGCAGGGAGTATGTTGATTTGATTGTAACCAGAAAAACCATCCATAGAGGAGAACATTTCACTGCCGGCACAGTCATCAATAATTTGATCGATATAGGGGGTTGGATAATTGTCTTTAGGACAAGCTCGATTAATATCCCTATAGTCGATAAATATTCTTATCGTTCCTTGTTTTTTATTAATAGGAACAATATTCGATACCCAATCTTTTAAAGGAATTGGATAAAAAAAACCTGCATGAAGTAATTTCTCAACTTCTGCTTTGATAGTAGCAGCTTTTCTTGGATTTATCTGACGCAAACGTTGCCAGATAGGTTTAGCATCTGGGTATGTTTTAGTTTCATGGACAACAATTGATGGATCAATTCCTGGAATTTCTTCATATGACCAAGCAAACACGTCACAAAATTCTTGAAATAGGGCTTTATAAATTTGGATTTCATCGTATGTACAAGAAGCACCTATATGAATGTTTTCAATAATTCTGGGCTTAACTAAAATGTCAATAGGAACCATTAGAGAGATATTTCCCAAATTTAACTTAGAATCAGAGTGTTGCAATGGATTTTGTGGTTCTTTGACATAGTCAGTAGTAAAAATAGATGAAAAATTATTTTCAAAATGATCAATCTCAAGTAAAAACGAAGATCGGTGATAAAGATCTTCCCATGGTAAATCATCAAAAAACAAAAGTTCACGAATTTTCTCATCAGTATGAACAGGATCAAAAAGTGTTGTTGTACCTGAGGTTGACATTGAAAGTGATTCCCCATGGACCACATTCATTGGATCAGTTTCAGTTGAACAAGAATCAGAAAACGAATGTACAGCTTGATATGCAATTTCAAAGGGACTCAAAGGCATCGTGCCACCAAATGAATCCACCTCAGAATCGAAAGGTATGATCCAAGGATCATCAAAAGCAATAGTGCTTGATGAAATCATATGAATAGTTGCAATAGAAGGCAATAAATTAGGAGGAGGGAAGGAAAATGTTCCTAGTAAACCAGAATCTTTAATCAAACCTACTCCAACATCCTTGTAAGGGATAGTTGTTTTACCGACGTGTTGAATACTATTAGAAGAGGCTGGGTCAGATGAGAAATAAGTCAGCTAGTCTATCGTAATGATCTTTCTGTTATGAGGAAACTTGATGAGCTGAAAGACTAATGAAACAATAACAGTCATAGCATAAGACCAAGTGCGACCTAGGAGAAGGTTGTAATCTAGAGGGGCATCAACCCTTACCACATCTAGATTTACAATATTGCCTTAAACCCCTATAGGTAAATCCTGCAAAATACCAAAAGGATGGAACCCTCAGCCATCAAAAGCCTTTATAATTGTCAAAGATTGATTGAGTGTGGGAGAACCAAACGATCTCCAACAATGGAACGACATAATACATGTAGAAGCTCCTTCATCAATCACAGTTCGAAAGCAAGGTCTATTTTTGACTAACACTGGAATCTGGAAAGCCATTTAATGAGGTAGGTGGGGTGTACTATTCTCTAAATCAAATATTATTAGATTCGAATCCTGAATATCAACAACTCCTATAGTAGAAAATAGTAATTTATGCTCTGTTGGGCACGGTTGCAGCACTTCCAAAGCCGACATTGCTGAAGGGAAAATAGCTAAGTCTTCAACATTGTTATAATTATGAGTAGCTCTCGCATGTGGATTGAAATCTAATTTCTGAAGTATACCTTTAGCAGGCAGTTTGATTACTAAGTCAAGGTTAGGTTTCTCGATCTATAGCGGATTAGAACTATGAGGAGTTGTAGTTGATGTGTTTGAATTAGAAGATTCTGCTTATTTACCACCAATAGGATTTTTACTACCATAATCTTGCGATCACGTCGCAATCCTGACATGAGACATCATCATAATGGGTTCTTCTGAGGCATTTGAGGAAGAACCAATCATCTTAATATCTTGATTAGGAAAAGGATCCTTCAAGACAGCAGGCGTTTGTGATCCTTTAACGATTTTCGAGACCTCTGCTCGATGTGGGCAGCCTTTGGTAAAATGATCCTTGTCGCAAATGAAACAAGGATAGTGAGGTTTACGTTTTTCGTCAATAGATTCATTTTTATCTGTTTTCTCTTTTGAATTTTGTTTGTTTTTCTTCTTCCCCTTCTTTTTACCACTAGATTTTGATTTGGTCGTAGATGATTCTACAACATGGATGTTGGTAGAAATTTGAGTGGAAGAATATCCTTTCGGGGAATCGAGTAAAGTTATTATAAGAGAAGAATTCTTTAAATATTTCTTCTTTCTTTTAGTACTAATTGAACCAATCATACCATTGGCGGCTTGAGACCCTAAAGGAGCTGCAGTTATTTGACCGTGTTTTGGAAGATTAGGGATTTTTTCATGTAAAGTACCTGACTACATATAGACAGGTCAAGGTAATGAGCTTGAGCAATAACTTGCTCTTCAGTGACAACTCCTGCCTTAGCTACATCTTCAGTGATTTTAGGTAATAATGATTTAACAAACCATTCCGCTAAAATTTGATCCGGAATAAAAACTTTCACTAAACATCTTCTACGTCACCATTCATGAATATGATCAGAAATATATGTGGACATGGATTGTTTTAGTGAAGTTAATAGTTCTGTGCCATTCTTGTATTTGACAGGCAACTGAAAAATGTGTTAAGAAAGAAGTGGCTAACTGACTAAAATTATAAAAAGAGCCTCGTGGTAACTCAATATTCCATTTGGCAGCAAGACCAATAAGAGTTTGTTGAAAAAGACGTAATCAAATTGAATCATTAATGATGGAATTAGATGCACACCAGAGGTGATAATTCATCACATGATTTGACGGATACTCTCCTGGCTTACCTTCGAATTTTGGGATATCACTCGGCAACTTATTAAGCATTGGCGGCCAATACGAAAGATAGTAAATCAGATCGTTCATAAGGCATGACAAATCAGGTAAATCCAAAGTTGCAATAAATGGTAATTGACAGTTAGGGTCGTGAAAACCTTGAGTAAAAAGACCAGCTCTAGGAGGAGGATATCTAGGATAACCTGGAATTGGATTTGCATTAGGAATATTATAACCTCCTGGGAAACCAGGATTAAACGGACCAAACTAGGGTTGTTGATGTTGTTGATAAGTATAGCCATGATATGGTTGATACTAATAAACTGGGTTTTGTACAATAGGACCAAATTGATATTGTCCTTGGTACGGTTGATAAGTGAATTGTGGTTGAATTGTGACAACCGTACTTGGACCAGATTGTCTTGTAGGCATCTAGACCGAAGTCTAAATTATAGGTCCCGACTGTGGCACAGAGACTTGAGGAGTTTGTACTGATGTAGGGATAGTAGAAACCGGAGCTACAGATACTCCAGAAATAGGTGTGGTAGGTTGAGTAGAAGTTGCAGCAGTTGCAATAGGAGTTTGAGGTAGAGTCTAAGGTGAGTTAGGCCCAGGCTGCTGAACTGAACCAGGTGTAGAGGTTTGAACCGTATGTTGGATAGGTTGTTGGGTTGGACCAGAAACCAAAGGTTGTCTAGGTTGACTTGATAACTAAACATTAGATTGCATAGTCTGTTGAGTTTGAGATGGATCCCACACCATATTCATTCTGGGGTATGGACCCATATAAGGTTGTGCATATGGAGGACCATAACCTGGTTGAACGTAGGGCTGATAATTAAGCAGTACATTTCTAGCTCCTTGTATAAATGATTGACCAGAAGGTGGTTGGAAACCTTGAGTTGGGTACTGACCTTGAGGTTGATAACGCTAAGGCACGTATTGAAACTGAGGTTGACCTTGAGGTATGTATTGAAACTGGGGTTGACATTGAGGTATGTATTGAGTCTGGGGTTGACCTTGAGGTATGTACTGAGTTTGGGGTTGACCTCGAGGTATGTACTATCCCGAAGGTATGTAATGTCCTTGAGGTTGCCCCCCAGACGGTAACTGGAAACCTTGAGGTTGCCCTCCAGGCGGTAATTGATTACCTTGAGGTTGCCCCCCATGCGATAACTAACTACCTTGAGGTTGAGGATTTGGAATACTACCAGACATCATAAGGATTTCTTCCGCGTTCAACACTTGAGTTCCATTATTACCAGTTGATAACTCATGTTTAATTGGTTGAGGAGATGCTCTTGAAAAAGTACCAGTGAGTGACTGGTACCCCGAAGGAACAAAAGGATCACCATATAAAAATGTTTCTGGTTTGGGAAAACATAGACAACTGTCTTGACATGATCGATGGAGGATAATAACCTCTTGGTGTAGGATGAAAAGGAATTCAAGGTGGTGAAAAACTAAGACCCGGGTTTTCCAAAAAAATTGTCAATGATACGTACCAAGCGTCACTCCTAAAAGGGCTATAGAATATTGATTCACGCTCCCTAAGATTTAAAGTTGGTTGATTTTCGAGAGATGTTACGTCTTCGTCTGGACTGACAAGTTCTTCAATAGCAATGAGGCCAGAAGGAAGATTTTGAGTAATGATGTTTCCTACTCTAGGTGAACCAGTACCACTAGAAATTAGAGAAGCAGATCCTGAAGTTGGAGTAGCAGCAGGTTTAATTTTAGGTTCATAAATTTCAAGTTCTTCAGCTAATCCACTAGTAGGAGAAATACTACCAGTAACTTCGGAAAATGAAATTGGCTCAGAAATATACTCTGTTGTTTGAATTTGATAATTAGGATGAACAATTAAAGATGAATCTCTAGCTTTTGGTGATCCAACTCTACTGTCACTAGGTGATACAAGAGCTCGTAGCCCTTCAAGTTGACTTGGTGTGTACTCAGGAGGTTTCCCTTGAAGTCTATGATATTGTCTTGGTAATTCAGCCACGATTAAATATTTAATCAATCACATGCAAACAAAGAAAATAAATCACCTAAAGTCTCTAAAGAAATAAACACTTGCATCACACGCCTAAAAAATCTAAGAGTTCAAACCACAAACAAACAGTAACTTCCCGTACTAAAAATACTAGTTGGTGATGAAATCCAACGTCATAGAATTTTAATACAGAAAGGGCATTTGGAATAGTTACCCCAATAACTTGCTTAATGAAATAGACTGGCACAAGTTTCTTCACAAAACAATCTCGAGTGAAGAGAACCACCCAGAGAGTCCAAGTGAGTCTAGTCGACATCTACTCCAAGGACAGTGAGACCCGTCCTTCACCGTCACCTTAGGAAATAATCTTAAGTTTATGGACAGTAAGGTTACCAAAAACAACAACAACAAATACAACTGGGGGAACAATCTACAATCCGATCTATGCGCAAGGGTAGAGTAACAAAGCTCAATCCCCTTAAAGGCTCCTCGACATGATCAATCCGAGGTTTACCAACAAGTGACCCCAGGCTCCTCGACAATGGTTAATCCGAGATTTACCATTTATAATACGCGCAAATATTTTATCTTTCCCAATGAAACAGACTTGATTGTCTCAAAGGTTCGGACATGATCTCGTGATTGACTCCTTTAAGAGAAGTTTCCCAGAATTTATCAATTACAATTGGATTTATTTCCTATCGCAAGATGTAGCTACTTGTTTGTTTTAACTATCTTGGAGAGTTAATTACTCCCTACTCCAAGATACTAGCCTAAGCTATATGGTGATAAGAGCCGTAGAAATAAAAAATATTACTAGATAAATTTTAATTAAGTGTTATTTTTATGGGTTGTTCTTTAAGTCAATAGGTACAGAAATGAAACTTTTATGGTGTGAAGACTCGACTCCAAAAACATTAAAAAGATGCACCTAAAATGATAATCAATTCATTTTTCTTTCAATGAAATTCTAGCTAAAAGAAAGAGTTTGAGAATGCAATTCTTTGAGAAACAATTCTTTCTTCGAACATGGAAATGGAAAGAAAATATTTTTGTCTTTTTCAATAAGAGCTCAAAACGAGACTACTAATTAATTGCTCATAATGAATCCCTTTCCTTTTTCAAAACTCGAAACTACAAAAAAAACAATTGCTCAAAAGAGATATACAAGTTCTAGAAAACACTCAAAACTACAAAAACTAATGTTTGAGATCTAAAAACTTTTTAAAAACCTAATTAAATAAAAGCTTCAATTCTTTTTGAGGAAATTTTACTTAGTTTCTCAGTAAACTACGGATTCATTTGTTCAGAATAACAAATAAATAAAAAAATATCCAGAATTGTTTTCTTTTATAAAAATGAAATTCAAAACTTATGACAAAGCTTGTTCGAAGATTTGCAAGGAGAAAACTGAATCTATTTCTCACAAAGGACACATTTCACAACCAAGTCAAACTCATCAAGAAGACAAAAAGACACTAGGGTAATCTAAGGTTTCTCAAGCTTCTGATCTTTGAGTCACTACAAAGACCAAGTGAAAACCACTCTAGGCATGTAAAACTTCTAGAAAATCATCGAAAACAAAAACACCATTGGAACTCACTCACAAGAGATTTTTGACAGGAAGGATGTAGATCTAGGCAGATAGTAAAAACCCTAAATGAAACCTAAACTTAACTGGAAGAAAACATTTTAGGTTTTTCAAAAAATTTTATAGGGTCCGCAGGCTTCTAGAAGAACCAGGTGTGGTACTGCTCTGTGTACTAAAGGAAGAGTGCAGAGATGCCTGCACTGTTTGTAAAGAGAAAGTGCGGTCCCCTGAAAAATTCGAAAAAAAACAAAAAATAATCCAGAATCTAAAAACTACCCAAGGCAACATACATCAATCAAAAACCAGAAACTAAAACAAGTTTCTCAAATCAAAGACAAAGAAAAACCAAAAAACCTTCGCTAGCGGAGTCGCCAATTTGTTGGCTGGATAAATCGATTTTGCGGAAAAGACTGATCTCCCTAGTATCAGAAGATAATCTAGCAAAAAACATAAAAGCAAATCTATATTTCTCTAGACATATGCAATTTATGAATAAATACTATAGAGGTGTTAAGACCCTACCTCAGATCCAATGCTTGTTCATAGTAGCCATCTTCCAATTCTTCGAAAGAGTTACCCTTGAGAACTTGTAATCACAAACAAGAAAACATCAAATAGCACTTGCATAGCAAATATCATAAGTCATGTCTGTTATGGTGATCAAGGAATCCATAAAATAAACCATAAATCAACAACTTATTGAGAAAATCAAACCTATTTGTATTAACATTGAAGTAGAGGAACCTTACAACCTTTTCAGCCCTGATGTTGGACAAGCTCTTCTTGGGGTCCGAAATAGGAATTTCCTTTACTTTTACAAGCCTTGTACTCTTCCAAATGAGATCATAGAGGTATGTAATCTCTCCTCATAAAAACTCAACTAAGAAGACTAAGTTCTAGCAGCATTTTACCTCAAAAATATTCAGCTATCAATCTCGCAAGTAACCAGCCCAATGCTTCATTTTATAATGCAGAGGAGGAGGTTACAGGGCCATCTATGAAGGGATAGAATCCTCCTTCAAAGGGATAAACTCCTCACATCAAGCGGTTAGCTCCTTAAGGTATGGGGTGCATGAACCTTAAGAGAGAAAACTTGCCACCTCAAGATTCCTTCTAGAAGCTTCTAGAAATGATTGAAAGTGAGTTTTTAGAATATACTTGCGCCTTTTTAACTTTTACAGGGTTCTGCACCCATAACACAAAGACAGAGCAGTCAGGTGCATAGGAGACATGACCATTAGGTGCGGGACTGCAGGTAATGCAAAGAGAAAGTGTGGAACTAGAGTTTTAGAGACTTTTGAGGGCTTTCTCTTATTTTCAAGGATTGATATGAGGAACTGAGGCTCAAGACTTACAAAGGAGGAAAGCATGAGTGGTAATGGGCTCACATAGATTGCAGAATGTCAAGGTGACAATTTTTAGTGCAACAAGTATCCAATCATATTTTATTTGTCAATATACCAAAATCATGCTATAAATATAAGGGACACAGTTTCAATACCAACATCTACAAGAGGCTTCCTCTTGGAGTGACCATAACAACCACATAAGACCATTGAAAGGGATCTCGACATTATGGAAAGTGAGTTAGATAAGGGAAGCTCTTCACCTATAATTTATGTACAAGCTTGGAACTACCATGTAGAGAACCATCCTTAAATAAAAGGAAAATGCATACTGCAAAGATATGAATGTGGGATGAAATGAGATCAACAATTCAAAGGAGACAAAGTTGAATTCAATGCAAGGGGATGTAAATGTTTAAGGTAAAGCTAAATGCATAATGAAATAAAACTATCGAAACTACATGGAATGTAAAAGTTGTGTAAGACATAAAGTTGGATGAGAGATAAAGATATCATGCAATGTAATGAAATGAAAAGGAATGCAAGGACATGATGCTCAATGCAATAAAGGAAAAATAATTCCATATTTAGAGCAAAATAAGACTTCTTTGGATATAATGAAATTCCATATTTTTTGCAACGTTCAAAGATCTACTTTAAGTCATGCAAATGGTTATCTCTCTTCTTGGAATACATAGTTATATCATCTAAATAAATGACAACAATTTTGTTTATCAGACCTTTGAAGGCTATATCCATATCTTTTTGGAAAGTTTCCCCTACATTAATTAATCCAAAAGGCATTTTCTGGTAGGCATAGGCTCCCCATTTAGTCCTGAATGTAGTCTTTAATCTATCTTCTAGATGAACTAGGATTTCGTTATATCTTGAAAATCCATCAAGAAAAGACATTAGTTCTGAACCAACTATTGATTGCAATATTCGCTCCATAGTCTATAATGGGAAATTGTTCTTCTGACAAGCTTTGTTGATATTTATAAAGTATATACAAATGTGAATGCCACCATTATTCTTCCTGATAGGTACTAAGTTTGAGTTCCATTTTGAATGCCTAACAGGAAAGATAATATTGGCTTTAAGGAGTTTATTAAGCTCATACTTGATTTGACTTTCTAAATTGGGATGATTTTTCCTTAATTTCTGTTGTATAGGTTTGTCAATGGATATCATGGGAATGGTATGTTGTATGATGGAGGTATCATATGTTTTGAGATCATCATAGTTCCAAGCAAAGTTACCTTTATACTTTTTCAAAAAGTGAATAAAGGTTGATCTCTCATCAGGAGAGAGGCCAAGTCCTAAATTGATATTTTGAGGTTTGATACCAGTTCCAAGGTTTACTAGTTCAAACCTTAAGGGTGAACTTTGGAGTTTAGAATTAGTAACCTTCTTAGGCCTGTCCTTAAGATCATAAATATCCTCAAGTTTTACCACAAATTTAGGTATGGGATTCTCATTGGAATTTTGTTTTAACTTATTATCATGCTCACTCTCATCAATTATTTGATCGTCATATGACCATTCAGATGTCAAAAAGCTTATGATATCCTCGTCATAGTTAAATACTCGCCAATTAGTGACATTATTGGGAATGAATGGTTGAAAAATTAATTCTATGGAAAATATATTTGGACTGTAATCCTTTGATGGTATAATCTTGGATGCTATATTATCCAGGAGTTCAGCACTTGCATTTTGAAGTCCAGGGATAGGAGAGATGTTGAATACTAGAAAATATGAAGTAAGATCCTAGACTAATGATTGGTAATGTTTTAAATGTCTAGAAAGACAACAAATGGTGTTTCTAACTTGTTTGATAACTATTTATGAATCTCCAAAAACTTGAAGATATTTGATATCAAGGCCTATTGTTTTATATAAACCTTGAATCAGTGCCTCATATTCAATGGTATTATTTGTGCATTCAAATTCTAACCTACATGCTAGCATGGTTTTTTCTCCTTCTAGACTAATTAATATACAACTGACTCCAGCACCATCATTGGACTTACATCCATCAAAATATAATGTCCAAAACAAAGTTTTAACTAATGGTCTATCTACAAAATTTAGACATCTGGAAGGATCTGTTTGAGAAAAGTTCTCAATCTGTGAAGTAACAGAGTTATCCAAAAAAGGTGACTTCTTTGCATTGAAATTTCCTATAAATGACTCAACAGAGTAGTTTCAATGATATTGTTGATAAAATCTAATGACTTCTTTTTATCTTCAAAACCAATTATTGTGTATGATTTTCTCAATCAATTCTGAATTGATTTGGGTTTCCATTGTAAGGGATCCACATGTGAGACCAAGATGTTGCAAAATAGCTGTGGAAATTTTCAGAATAGTCTCTACTAAGAATTAAACCATAGAACTCAGGAATATCAGCAACTAATATATCAATTACCTAACAAAATTTTGGATTAGATGAGAGTCTAATGGTGATTGAATTCATTTCTCCTAAGACCTCAATTTTTGTTCTATCAAGTTGCACAATGTGAACAACAAAATTTTGGGGTGAAACATTTAATTTAGTGCAGACTGTTCTTGGCATAATGTTTGAAGAGGCCCCTGAGTCTATTAAGAAGTTGTTTAGATTTTTATTGAAGATTTCATAAGTCAAGAGGAAATGGGGAGTATGTGAATTGGATTTGTCACCAATTAAGATAACATCAGTAGGATCGACCTTATTTTATGAATCATTGGGAGGTTTACCCATTCCTCTGGAATCTTGGGATATCGCAGTAGTAAGAAGAGGAGAAGCAGGAATTGTGTTCAATTCTTTTAACAATAAATTTTGTTGATGTTTAAGAAAAGTGAGCTCATGAAGAGAGATATCTGCTCTAGTTTTCTTCATGTTCTCCATTATGTTATACTCCATGGTATCAATAACTACTAAATTTTTAGATGAATATGGAGGATTAGATGAGGATGGAGTTGGTTGAGGAGATTTAGGAGAAGACTTTTTACTGGCCACTTTATCCTTGGTAGCAGAGGTTGAGGGCTTTCTCTTTTGATTTGATTGTGTTGAATCAGTAGGGCCCTTACTACTAGTGATAACGGGTAGAGTTTCTTTCTCTTCTTCATTATCAGAAATAGAGAGGATGAAATGCCACATTCCATGTACTTGAACCAATTCTTCATCTTTGGTCTCTTCATCAATCAATGTAATTTCTTCTTCATCTTCATCTAAATCAGACTCATCATTGGATATTATGTTTGGTTGCTAAGGATTAACCATCTGATTCCTCTTGAAGGATCTAAAATATTTCTTAGAAGAGGATTCAACTACTCGTTTCTTAATCTCTACCATTTCATTTGACATGGTTTTAAGGACTTTTTGTAGGCATTCAAGATCAAAAGGATCCTTAGGGGCTTTATTCTTTCATTCTTCTTTAAATGTAACCTTTTTCATTTTCATATCTTCCTTGGCTGTCTTCTTTACCAATGCAACTATTCACTTTTCTACAGACGGGGCTTCTTTCATATTTTCTACCAAAGTAGCCTTATTGGCTCTATATCCAAAAAATTCTATATTGGAAGAGAGAGAAGAAATATACCACTCGATCTGGACATCAACGCTAGGTCTTAATGTGGTTGGGATTTTTTTTTAGAAATTTATTGAATCTAGAATTGAAATATTTGATCTTTTCACCCGATTTAGCATTTAAATTAGAAAGATCATTGATAAGAGATGCAATTGTGCAATCATCACCAAATTTGGCTAAAAATTGCTCTTCAAACATGTCCTAATTAGTAATAGATCCTGGTGGTAATGAAAAATACCATGAGCCTATTGATCCTTGGAGGGTGTAGGGAAATAATCTTACTACACAATCTTCTTCGGCCACTCATTAAGATTAATAGCTAACATATAATTATGGAGATGTTCTTCCACAGGAAATCCATCATCAAGATTAAATTTTGGCATCCATATTTTAGGATTCTTAGATAGATCATGGAGGGGTGGTTCCATTTGCACAGCTCTAGAATTGGCTCATGGTCTGACTAGTGGTGGTTGTTGTGGTGGTTGACCTGCCATTATTGGAGTTTGAGGGGAAGTGGATATTGAGGGAGTTTGTGTGGAAGAAGACGAAGGTTGTGTACTTGGGCTAGATGAACTAGCACCAATACCTTGAGAAGAAGGGATAGGAATGAACAGGGGGAATGAAGGTGTTTGTGGAGGGGAATTTGATAAAACCTCACTAGTTGATGCCTGCGACTCATATTTCTTAGTCTTATTTCGGAAATAAAGAGGAGGAAACTAAAATGGAGGAACCCAAAACTTATCACTTTGAGAATGGGTTAGAATTCAAGTGGGCTGCAAAACATAAGTGGTACTTACTTCAGATGCTTCATATGGCACATGATTTTATGACAAAATAGAGATTTCCTCTAATTTCTTTATTAAAGTCTGGACTTCAGGTGATTTAGGATTATAATTTGAAGAAGGTGTTTTAGGAATTTTGCTAGGATATTTCAGAGGTGACTCCTCAACTTATGATCTAGAAATAGGAGTTTTAGATGAGGATCTAAAAGTTGGAGGTGATATTGAGGGGGGCTGACTCTTGGAATGGCTTGTTAATTTATATTGATTTCTCTTTTCCATTCATAGTCTTGGCCCTCCTTCTAGTGCCAAAATTTTGAAGCCTTGAAAATTGTTGCAACAACATGGGGGGGAACCACCCGGTCGGGGACTTGAATATGTCCCTTATCTATTTGGATTAGTGGCTCTGACTAGATATAATGGGACCAATTTCCCAATAAAAATGTGATAGGATGGATAGGGTGTTTATTACCAAAAAATAAGTGATATATGGGGTGGTTTTCAACTGAAATACATATATGTCTAACCTATCTATATATTACCCAAGATTTTACTTATACTTGTGCGATCTACAATGATTATCTTTAGTGCATGGCAATGAAGATTAATCAAACACTAACAGAAATGAAATGCCTTTGAAATACTTATTTTGATTAAATAGTTAATCAAAATAATTGATAAATATATATCACATCAAATATTGTTCACACACTTTCTCATCTATGTATTAAAAATAACAGCCCAAGCATGTTCAGAAGTGAATGAATACAAAACTGCATGAAAAAAAGATATGTGACAAAAAATATAAAGGAAAATGGCTATCAATTAATAAAAAAATCAATACACAATGATAGAAGTACACGATGCATATAAATTTGCTCATGAAGTAAATAGCTCAAATCCAGTCTTTTTCATTAGGATAAAAGTACAAAAGTGCAGGCTTCCAAAAACATTCTTCACAAAACTTCAGGACTCTGATCCAATCATTCTACTAATATAAAATTTTAAAAGTACATAAGTGAAAGCTTTTAAAGTCTTTCTTTATAAAATTGGGGACCCTTTCTTCAAAGACATGAAAGCATTTATGTAATAAAAATAAAGTACTAAAATAGAAATTACATGAAAGTTTTGAGGAGGTTTAAACAACTCTCCTTAAAATAAGTAACATCAAACATGAACATAAATTATTAAAATGATGAGCTCCAACATGTAATGATGTCTATTCTTTCATTCATTGTCTAGGCTTGTAGATATCCATCATCGACTTGACTTTAGGAGGTTGATCTGTCCTCATGCGCAACTGTCCTGTATACACTGCATCTGAGCGAGTAGGAAGAATATGCATGGATGAATCAACGAGGTAGCATAGCACTAGCCACTGACTGTGTGACTTCACCAGATATCTCCAATATACTTCCCAACCAAGTTTTTTTAGCTCTTTAATCGCCTATTCTCTTGCTCTAAAATTTTCTTGCCACTGTGTTTTTAGGGCTTTGATATCGGGGACACTCACAGGTGGGCATTCCTGTATCAAATAGAATTGTGAAAATGATCATTGATGGTCTCAATGATATTATTTGCAGCATCAATAACTCTTGAAACTACTCTCTCTACCTGCTTTAGATGAATATCCCAATCGGTAAAGAGAATGTCTTTATAAGATTCCTCTATCCTAGGAAGGTGATCCAAGTGGATCTCTAAAAATTACCAGTGGCATGGTAAGAATACTCAAAACTCAAAGTGGTAGAAACTCTATAAGCATAGCATCTGATCGAAGTTCCTGTCATCCTAATTCCAATGGTGTGAATGATACTCAAATCTGATTTGATATGAAGAAGTTAGATAAAGTCAAAGATAGTGTTTGACTTGGACATGTGGCAGAGAAAGTGATGTGTAAAAATCTCAGCAAATGGGGAAGTGCCAAGTGGCAGGCTACCATTGGTCCTGCATTTCACTTATCACAGAATTCAAAGGTCAGTGGTTTCAAATTGGCTCTAGGCAAGAAAATTTGCGATGTGATAATCACATATCACAATCACAAAAGGAAAGTGTTTACAAATTGGCCCTAGTAGGATCCAAGTTGCGATTGTGATATCGCATATTACAGATCGGAGGTGGTTCAAGTGTTTACGAACCGGCCCCTGATAGTCAGGGTTGTGATCCAATGATCTCAATCATACATTGCAAAGGGAAGGCAGTACATAATCGGCCCCTAGCTATCAGGATTGCGATTGTGATATCATAATCGCATATCACACATGTCGCTTGCATAGACCGTAATATCTGTAGGTTCTGTTGATTTTCACTTTGCGATATGGTGTATCAACACCGATGAATTATGGTTCTTCGTTCATAGCACTGTCGGGTCCATTAAAGTCACCCAATTAAGGAGTTAAGAGCTGATTCTCTATGTTTGAGCTGCCAATTTAGGGAATTAATGAGCGGTTAAGAATATAATCAGGAAATAGTTCATGGAACTTTTTTTTGGTATTTTTACTATGTTTAACAAGGTTGTATCTAGGCACTATTTCGTGACTAAGAATCTCTGTGTATTGAAACAAACCTGCCTACTATGCTTGTTGTTTGTTGAGAACTACCCACGGATTGAGGAGTTAGCCACTAACTAATATAAAGGACTATCCGCATTAGAAAAAGGGGGAAATCGACACAATAATTTAGAATATCAGTGCGTGCAGTAGTAACCTGACCTAGTAGCAGGAAAAAACCTCACCTTGAGCAACAAGGAGGTTTCGAGAAGGTGTAAAAACCCAATTATATGAATTGGGTGTTTGGATACGCATCTTTTCATGATTTTTCACCAGAAGTGTGATGATAGTGTCTGTTTCTAAAGCTGGGCTCTCCATTCTTCGTCCATGTTCCAGCTTGGAGGTATAAGGACTATAAATAAATTTTTCTTGTAATTTATCTCTTTTATGCCACTTAATGAAAGAAGGCGTGCCCGCTATTGAGCAGGGCTTGGAGGCATAGTCAAAATTGGACAAACTCCATAATCAAATCTTTGTGTCATGGTTTCTTTCTTATTGTGTTATTTCCACATTACCTTATGTTCTTTTAAGTTCCATGGTTTATAAGGTCTGTTTCATGTAATTCTGATGCATCTATAAGTAAAAGATCTTGGATCAAAAGGTCTGCTACTCTACCCTTTGGAGTATCCTGCCATGTAATGTACCCTAAAATCTTTTCATCAATCTCATTAAATATGATCCTCAGATCGGATGCTTGATTTATCAGTAAATCACTTTGCTTGCATATTGGATTGATGACTGATAGATTTTGAATGAATGTGACCTATTTCTTATATAATAAAGAATTGAGTTCTAATGCTTCTTTTATAAAATACTCAATCTTAGGATTATCTTTCAGTTGTTCCACATAAAACTGCAGCTGTAGTATTTGACTATATTTGGCACTTGTTTATGCTTGATACTAGATTTTTAACTGGTCAAATATCTACTGTAATTGTGACATCTATGCTTTCATTTGATGGTCTACATTCTATCTGTCTTTGGTCAATTGTTTCTTTAGTTGTTGTATCATTTCACCTTTCTCCCTTACTAGTTGTTTGACTTCCATTGCCTTGTCAAAAGCGGCAGCTGTATAAGCACTTGTAAACTATGATAGTTTCGTCAAATTTTCCAAAGGATCCATGGGGCTATCATTCCATACTACATCCATTGGTTCATTATCAAGAATTATCATTGAGGACTATTATTTTCTCCTCCTTTTCCCCTGTCTTTTTACTACAACCCGATGATTTGGATTGTAAAAGACATGAAGAGTAGGAATTTTCTCCACTCTGAGAAAAATTTATGTTGAAGGGAAGGTCAGGATGATTTCAATATCTTCTATGGTGACAACTTTGTTAGTAGCCCTATTAGTGAGTGAGCTTTCTCCAGTGTTTTGGGGTGTGTTGAATTTTATTTTATTTTATTTTATTTTATTTTTATTTTTATTTTTATTTTTTTATTTTTATTTTTTATTTTTATTTTTTATTTTTTATTTTTTATTTTTTATTTTATTTTTTGTTTCAACACCTTTTTCCCCTTGTTGTCCTCTTAGTTGTTGATCAATCAATTTCCATGAATCATCCAGATGATTCTTTAAGGGGGTTTCATCTATATGCACTTTAGTGGAAACATTTTCCACTTCTTCCTCTGTTGAGGCCTTTTTAGATTCCTTCTCATTGTCCTTTTTAGGACTCTTCTCTGGGCTCTTTTGTGGGCTCTTCTCTGGGTTCTTCTATGAGTTATGCACTGAGTCATGCTGTGAGTCTTTCTCTAAACTTTGGGCCAATTTATACTCAGAGGTTTGATCATAATATTTTTCTAATTTCTTCTCTGAATCATGCTTAGAACTGTGTTCTAAGCCCTTTTCTGAGCTTTGGATTGATCTATGTTCCTTTTAAACATTTGGTTGAGGGATCTCTAATAGATCCAAAGGGACCTTTTGTAACCTTTTCTTTTTGTACTGGTGGAATCAGGCTAACTCTTGTCGGTTGAATCTCAGAGTAGCCAAAATTTGTACCTATGAAAAAAACTCAGCTGAGTCAAACAAGTCATCAAAATTATCCTCCTCATGGATGAACTATCTTATTTTAACTGAAGCAATGGAGTTCTGTGAGACCTTATTGGGGTCAAACTGTCTGCCAGTTATGGCGGCAAGATTTAAACAAGTAATGTCATCGATTTTAAGAAAAACATGATTGAAATCATGTAATGCATAGACGCAACATTGAAGGGGAAAGGAAGGCCAAAGAGACTTTTTAGATTCTTTAACGGTCTTGGTTATCCCAACCCCTACAGTTTGGTAAGAAATTTCTCTAGCAAATAGTTTATCTGGCACATACCATGAGAGAACATGGGGAGGTGCTATGCTTCCAAAGACTTAGACATAAGTAAATAGTTCTTACCCAAACCACCTACCTATGGGTAAAATATCAATCTTGGCCTCATTAGCTAACCTTGGGGCCCTCTTGCCAAAAATAGCTTAGTGGGTGGGTAGCATAATTCCTTCACAAATTTTGTAGAAATGGGTTTAGAAATTAGATTCCAACAAGATTTTGTGATATATGTGAATGGGGGTAGGATCTTAAATATTCCATTTCCACACCATACTTGGGAAATTGGAAGTGAAACAGACTGCATCCATAATGTAGGCACTCATAAAAAAAGGTGGAACTATTCTAGAGGTGACATATCCTTTTTGTTTGTATTCCTGAATTTATAAGGCAAGATTGTTTGACAAGATAGTGCCTTGATCCATTACAAAGTAATTTACTTCCATATCAATTAGGGGAACCCACTCAACAAAGAATTTGGCGGTATCGGCATACCAAAACAATCTACACATCATAGTTGCAATATAAGAGTAGGGAGCAAAGAGAGGTGTTATAGAATATTGTTGGCTTAGGGGGTCCTGACCCAGGTTCAACGTTAAGTTGGCCAAGAAAATCCCTACACTACTGGCCCTTTCGGCATCAATCCACGAAGCGCAGACTAAAGTCTCATCTGAAGCAGTATGGGGGGATGTTGGAACCAAGTTTTTTCACCCATAGATGGTTATGATGTTCTTTTGTATACCATTTTCTACCTTCACGCGGAATGATAAGCCCTTGGGACTTATCGATATAACTTCCTCTTACCAGCCTCGAGACCTTCTCGAACGTCTATGACGGTCTTTCGTAGACGTTAAATAGGTGAATCAACCATTTATGTGCCTCTGTAATTACTCCTAAGTCTGTTATTATCCAGATTGACTTAAGTGTCTAATATCTTTAGCATGCATTAAGATATTCTTCGCATAAACATATATTATTACTTGCATTCATATGAAAATGTAAAACATATAGATTCGAGCATTAATACAACATTAAATCATAAACCCAATATTCATCATATCATAATCACATTCATTCATAACATAAGTAAATAGATCAAACACAAGTATTTCCAAAGTAATCTTCTTTATTAATGCTTCAAATTTTCTTACAGACTCAAACTACCCTGCGCACTCAGTTGCAGGGGTCTGTACACTTAGCTGCAGACTTCTACCCTAGGCCTCTATGCACACAGCCGCAGAGCCTCTCTTCTACTCTAAGACCTTTCTCTCTTTATTCTAATGACCAATTACATTCATCATCATCAATAATACTACTACCTTAGACTCTTCTAAGACTCTCCTTTTTATACAATCCCATGGCCCGTAGACCATGGGTAGATCTTCTAAAGCTGACACAACTTACATAAATAGAAGGGTAAAACCCTTTATGACACTTTACATCTATGCTCTCCGCGACCACAAATTGCGGAGAATTTACACTTTACATACAAAAACTTGGGCTTTCTGCCCCAAAACTTGGGCTTTTACCCCCAAAATTGACAATAGGGGACTCTGTCCCAACATTCCCACAACACAAATATTGTGAGTCGCCCTAATTCACTCTACTGGAGTGGAGATCTTACTACGAAGACCTCCCAATGCCACTTGCAACACTACAACTTTAGCTGTACATTGTGTAGCTACCTTCTTGGCCTACCCCACCAGCTGCTCTGTTGTTGGTCCTGTGCTATCTGCCTAGATCTTCTGCTGTGTATTCTGTAGGTTGGCCAACTTCTCCCCAATGGTGGTAGAGAGTACATAGGCCTAATCTAGCCAGGGCCCCAATCTAGCCTTAAGGACTGACTCTTTTTGTTGCACTGCTTCCACATGCTCTTTCAGTTTCTTTGCCTCTTGCAGCTTTGCCAATCTCTATGTGATAGTGACCGTGTGCATCGTCACTTTGAATTAATTTTACTTCTGCTGCAATTCCCTTACCTTGATATTTAACCTCTGCAGGTTGGGATCTTCTTGCAGATTCATGAGGACCTCCACGAATTGCTCAAAGAGAGCAGTGTATTCTGCCACTGTGACATCTATTGCAGTGACTGCGTTCCTAATAGCTACCTTGCATTGTTCTCTAACCTCTGGTTGATTTGAAGGCTATGCCCTCAACTCGAGCTCTGTAATCTTTAGGTTTAGCTAAAACTGAACCTTGGCTATCTTGGTCTGATCATTGCACACCTACAGGTAACTTCCAAATCTTGGACTCCAACATCGCCTCTTCTGTGATGTTCACTTTTGGAATGGTTCTACAAACTTCTGCTACTACTGTTGCGGTTTGCTCATTCTTCTCCTGGACCTTCTTCCAGGTGTCTATCACTATCATTTTCTCAATGAACATCTATTCGTTTTTAAAATTCTACTCATTGATCACGCTGAGCGAGCACTTCTGTAGGGCCCTAAGTTCTATGATCGCACCTTCTTGCAGCGCGTGAAGGACTTCACTTGGGAGTGTGGCCAAGTTCAACCCAATATTCTTTAGAGTGCTGATAGTAGCCTTGTCAGCTTCTGCCTCTGTGCTCAGAGCTCCATCCGGTAGTGCAACAGCTCGGGGATCTAAAGAGCGAACCAACTCTGCTACTTCAATTGTTCTTGGTGCTAAGTTGGTCGAAGCTGCGCTATGCTTCCCTACACCGGTCTGCAGTCGAGTAGTTTGGATCTGTAGCTTGCACAAAACAGTCTGTATGGTGACCAAAGCTTTCTTTTGCTACTGCTCAAATTGCTGCAGCAGTTTTGCTGTCGTATCCCTGACCTTATCGCCAATGTCATCTAAGTCACCTTCTATCAAGGTGATCGAGTCAATGGATGGCTTAGTGGCCTTGGTCGTTTTCCGCGGTCCTTCTTTTTCCTATTCCCTGTTCCACTTCACCTAGAAGTGAGTGCTTTCCATGTCTCCACCACCTTGTTCTGATTGCTCTTCTTTTTCTATTTATGGAGAGGGGGATTTTTGGCTCCTGTCAGAGCCGTGCTCTTCCTACTCTGCTTGTTCCTTGGCAGCGCACTTCGCTTCTACGTGTGCCTTCTTCTTAATCTCCTACGTTCACTTTTCAGCCAACTGCTGAATGTTCGACTAGGCCTCTTCCTTATTCTACTTTCTCGCGGAGTTACTAGACCCAATGGACAAGTCAGATGAAGTGCACCTATTTGCTAGCCAATGCTCGAGGACCACTACGATGGCATCATCTATTGCTAGGTATGGTAGATCATACCACTTCTGATCTGGGTCCTTTCATGCCCGAATGGAGATATTGTGAAAGTCTACTTTGAACTCTACATATTTCGATAATTTCTCAAAGATAGTTGGTGACAACTGTAGCTTTTAGTTGATGGCTGCGCGGATACTTGACTCCATCAGCACCCAAAATATTTTACTCTCCTGGACCTGGCCAACATCCTTCGTGGCCCATAATGAAGCAAAATTTGCTGGTTCTAGCATATCCTTCATGATTGGAGGAAATTGGTTGTCCTCTGGTAGTTCCCACGTGACCAACACAATTGATAGTAACAACCATGAGTAGTGGAACATTTTGTTGTGGTCATGTGCCTCCCTACAGTTCGCGAGCAACTCGCTGCATAGGTAGCATGCCCGGTTGAATTGTACTCCCTCTACACATTAGGCTGCTAATGAAACCACTGGTGCTGGTACCTCATCCACGCAACACTTCCTCATCACCTTGCCAGCCAAGATCTGGGTGGCCACCTTCATCGCAGGGTCTGTAATAATTGAAATTGAATATCTGCGCGACTTCTTGACAAATTTAAACTTGTCCTTCATTCTTTTGGTGAGGTCATGCTCGCCCATGTTTCTACCAAATTCCTTGGCCGGATTCAACCCTAAATGGGGTAGTAGGGTGATCCTATGGATCAACATATTAGTTATAGGGGTCAACTCTCCCAACCACTGGCACTCGTCATGCACTAGGCATATCAATTGTTTGATAACTATCAAATTTATGGGGGCATGGTGGTAATGCGACACCCATAGTAGATTCAACAATCCTTCCTTTCACACCCCACGAATCCACTTCACCAGTTTTGGTGCGGTGATAACCAAGTCCTTGTAGAATACTCTCTACATGAAATTATCATTAGCCAGGTGGGGGAACCGCTCAGTGTTCCCCAAGTCCAAATCCTCTAATTTTAGATGTGGGATGCGTGCCAACCGCAGACCTTCAAATGTTATGTTTTCTGGCAGCAAGGGTGTGCTAAGGAGAAACTTTCCCTCATCAGGGTCCTTCAGGGCCTTTACCTTACCTTGGCATGGAGGGATGTATTCTGGCTGATTTGAGATAGGGTCTACCCCCTCAATATCAATGTCCTCTACGCCCATATCAGTTTCCTTTGCACCCTCATCGGCCTCTAGGTCTACCACCTTGCCTTTATCCTGTGCAGTGGGCTTCTCTTTTCTCTGATGCTTCCTTGGTGACTTGCGCATCAGCTGTGTCACCTTCTATTTATCCTTCTTTGTGTTGGAACCCTCTCCTATCGGTGTGGGCTTTGGCCTAGGAGACCTTGGTGATTTAGGTACTACTATGGGTGTTCGAGCCTAGATTTACCTCAGGCTAATAAAGGTAGGATCCAAGACCAACATCAAACCATGCTTAACCTGGTAGCTAGCCCTACCAGGTTGGGAGAGGGCTCTCTCCGAGTCACTCTCAGCCAAATATGATCACTAAGGGCTTGAAATGACTGATATAACTACTGATCTTAGGCTAGGTATATGTGCAAAACGTTTGATTGAATAAAATTATATGTTTGTTGGCTCTAATGAAAAGGCAGATGTTGGGTGCAGGGAATGAGGCTCAGTCTTGCAGAGATCTCAGTGGGGCAAGGTAGGAAACTAATTTTGGCACTTTAAATCAGATGAGATGGAGGGATTAGATAGATGACGAGTTTAAGAGGGCAAGAGAATCCATGGATCCTCTCCAAACAACTGAAAACATCAAGAAACTAAAGCAAACCTCAAGTAGAGCACTGTAATTTCAATGGATTCTACTTTCACTCTTGTTTGATTTAGTTAGGAAGAAACAAGATAGATAATGTCATACATAACACATAAGTAAATTCAAAAATATAGAAGAAAGCACTGTAGCAAAAAAAAATGCCACAGGGATCCCAAAGAGTGTTGCAAACCTTGGTCTCAATCCCTTAGCCAAAATGTTGATATGAGTGTACAATGAAGCTCCTTCCTTTCTCAAAAGTCCAACCATGCTAATGATGGAAAAAACATAAGATATAGAAAAACCATAGCTCATCCTAGCCTCTAGGTGTTGAGATCACATGTTTAGGAGTTGTTCCAACTAATTCTAAACTGAGAACTAGAAATTAGGTAGTGGAACAACATACCTCTAGAAACAAGGGAACTGATTCATTCAGTGTCAAACAACTTTTTAACAGATGAGTCTACCTCCATAAGTGAAAATTTGACATATTTACATCATGATCCATCAATGTACATTAAATTACATCATAAATTTTACATTAAGAAGGTGAAAACATCAAACTAGCAAAAGCTAGGCGAAAAACAGAGCATTCCTGGTTAAACTGGGCCAAATTTCCTCTATGCGCTGTGCCTAATTCTCTATGCGTAGCGCCTGTTTGAAGCAACTTTTGGAGGCCTTCCTGGCATCCAAATTCACTCCAAGTGTGCTTGTTAGAGCGTTTTTCCTATCAAATTTCCAACTCAAGTAGAATTTGTCAATTTGGCCTTCATTTGCCCCTCCAAAATTTAATTCTCCGAACACTGCTTCCTGTGTGTCAAAATAGGGGCAATAAGGTCATTTTTGAGTGCTTTTGACCTTTTTGAGGGCTCAAATCCTGTCAAAATTTCTTGGCCATTGGTAGGAAAGCATATTTTTCCATGCCAAATTAAAAAATGTTGAGTTTTTGTCATTTGGAGGCTCCCATCAAAAGCGAGCGCCAAGTGGTGCGGCGCATAGAGCAGAAAATCCTATTTTTTGTGCCTAAAATTTCAAAAATGCAAAAAGTGCCCCAATTGTTTTGAAATTTGGGCTAAGTCTTCTCCATCAAGCATTGTTTTGGGCCAAGGAAGCCTTAGCCAAAATCTAAAGTCTATCATGCTCCTTTTGCCTCTTCGATGCCCTTTTCAATTTTGCCTTTAAGTTCCTGATTCTCACCTTGCAGACTTTGTTTCTTGCCATGTAATGATATGCCATATGTCTCAACAATGTCTTCTCCTTGTTGGAATTCTCCAACAACCTCTCTAAGTAGATATTAACTCTTTCAAGCCATGATTCCCGATCAGCATTGATATCTTGCTCAAGTGAAGTGAGCTCCACCCTCCTCCTTTGGGTAGCTTGGCGATTCTCCCGAATGTTTTGCAACTCCATAATCACTTGTTGATCTTCAAGCTGCTTATTTCTTTGCTCCAAGTACTTTATGATCCACTTAGCCCTCTCCAAGTTGAGGGACAAGGCATTGATGTCCGTCTGCTTCTCTTGGATGACTTCTTTGAGATTTGTGCTTTGCGGGCCCACATCAGTATCATCACCGTCAATGAGAATGAAGTCCCACTCACCTAAAGGCCCCTCATCCTGTAATGGCCTCTTGCCTTTGTGCTGAACCTATTGTGCTGATGACGGAAGTGAGACGCCTTCCACCCCAGGTGGAGATAATACTTGCTTTGCTACTGCGAACAACTGTCTAGTGCCCTTCTGATAAGTGATAAACACCGGCATAATAGTGGTTTGTGTCTCATGACCCTCATGTTGATAAGAAGGTCCACCTGTCTCATGCAAAGCCTCTAAAGGTCCCTGAGGAGTTGTGAAAAACTCACGAGAAATGAAGTCCTCCCAAGTGATGCCCTGCAAACCGAGCTGATGGATGACCACAATCTTAATGAGTGCAAAATGATATATACTATTGAACTGCTGCTGAGGAGTCTTTTGTTGTACTAGGGTGGTCATCTTCTCAATGTTTTGGCACATGAAGTGGGGGAGGTTCATCATCCTCACCTTGGTAAAATGCATCAACAGCTTGATATGATAGGCATATAAATGGGAAAACCAACCCTCACAGCTGAAATACTTCATTATCAATTTCATTAAAGGAGCATATGAATCTTTGAGGTATCGAAAAGGAAAAAATATCCTAAGATGTCTCAAATAACTGAGCTTGATGTATGGTTCATAATGCTGCCTATAAATTTGCTGCCTCTTGTTCCATTGCTCTCCAATGTTAGGAATATCGGTTGCTAGTGAAATAGATTCTGGTGTTAAAGTGAATGTGACACCAGCTAGAGTGGCTTGACCATCATTTAAATGAAGCACAAAAAAACGAGCCAACTCATGATGAAAGTGAATTCTATCAACCATCTCACAAAATTCATAGCAGAATTGGTGTTGGAAACAAGTCATGGTGAGAGGGCAGTACTGTAACTCAGCAAGAGTGGTAGGTTCTTCTCGAATATGTTTGCCACCTCTATGAGGCCTCCTAGGTGCATGTACCTCTGTAGGTGAGTCACTGTGTGTCTCCTCTTCATGATCATATGAAGGATCAGACTCCAGTTCTGCTAGTAAGTGAGTTCACTTGCTGAAGAATAGGAAAATTATGTTGTTTCTTGCTTTTCTACCACCATGGGAAAAGTGATATGAGGGACTGTAGAGGGAGGGAAAAAATGAGGATTTTGGGACTATTAGGACATGGTTTAGTTAGGGAAATAGAGGATTAGGAAGTGATTTGGGAGTTTCGGGTATAACACTAGGGTTTGGGAATTTATATTTAGGAGTTGGGAAATGGGAATTGGGATAGGGATAGATGATTTTTTAGGAATATGTGAGTTTAGGGAATAGGGGAATCAGGTGAAAAATGAGTGAAGGGGTGAAAAGGTGAAAGAATGGGAGAATGTAATTGGCAGCCATAATAACCAATGCAAACCCTAGGCAGTAGTTTCTTGGGAAATGGCAAGAGGGTAGGGTTTGATCTTATTTTAGAAAACCACCATAAATTGTATGAAAAATTGTTTTACTAGCAGTGATAAAGGCTCAACCTACTTGCACAAATGAAGATCCAAGCATTTTGGGCGATTTGGAGTGAGTTGTTGAAGATTTCGGGCTTGGCAACTCTATGCGCCGTGCCTCAAACCCAACACGTCGCGCCCTTTATGTGCGCCACACCCCTTATGTGCGCCACACTCATTCACTTTTACACTGGAAATCGCGGCCCTATGTGCCACACCTGCTATGTGCACCACACCACTTTCCCAGTGTGCTGCACCTCTAATTTTGGGCAGATTTCTCCAAATTTCTCTTGCTTGCTCTCAAACATGACTTTGCTTTGCTCAAACTTTGTCTTTGAATGAAAATGAGCCTTTCAATTGAAGAAATGACTTTTTTTCCACTGGAAAAATCGTAATCTTTCATTATGATTGAAAAATTACATGTTGTAGATGCCTCTTGACATATGATGTAAACAGATTTCAAAAATGGTGGTAAAAAAGATGCATAGATCCTTTATCACCATGCAGGGTGTACAGGATTTCAAGAAATAAACATGAAAAGAAAAAATATTAATGTACAGGTGGGGAAAAGTCATAGTTTTTGCCCTTTTTTCTTCTCAACCTTTCTCCAACCCCCTTGTGACTCTGTTGGAGTTATAAGTGCTAATGTTATTTCAGCCACAGGTTGTGGATTGTCTTTATCATAATCTGATGTGTCTGATATGTGTTCGCATTTATTTATGCCCATATCCATAGTATCTGATATCCTTGCCAGTGCTATGTCTATATGTTCCTGTGGATTTGTGTCTTTTGCAGCTAGTTCTTTGTTCATCTGATTGGTTTCATTTGGGTTAGGAAAATAAATCTCTCCTTCCTCCTCGTCATCCAGGGGAGGTGGAGGAAATTTCCATCCCTTTGCTTGTTTTTCCGTTTTCTTCTTTCTGTGATTGTCTTTTTTCACTATTAGGCACATGCTTTGTAGGTGTCTTGTTTGTCGGCAAATTCGGTATCTGAATGCAGTATTTTCATAGTCTAGAACCTATGTCCAGCTCCTCTGTCTATGCTTCAGCTGAATTTGGTCTGGCAGGCCTTTGTTGAGTTCTACTTCCACACATATTCGTGCAAAAGTATATATTATTTCCTCCACTCATTGGGTGTCCATTTTAATGTAACGCCCAATAGTATTTCCAATTCCAGCTAGTGCTTGATGATTCCAGAGATGTATTGGGAGATTGTGTAGTCACACCCAAACTGGCATCTTAGAGACGACCATTTTGTTTGCATCAAAATCTTGGAACCATGGTGTGATGAAGAGTCCAGTGGATCCCCAGAACCAAGGTCCTTCCTGCATTACTATGTCTCTGTCTATTGCTGATAGAAATTTCATTATGAAAAAACCTTTGGAGCAGAGATGCATTTCGCATTGTGTGGTCCAGTTCGTGAAGATCCAAAGAAATAGATTAGCCGATTTGGACCAAAAGCAGTTAAATCTACATATTATTGCTTGTCTTTCATATATAGTACAGTGCTCATCTATTTCTGGTGTATCTATGTTATAATCTGGGGTGTGATTCAGCTACTCCACAATTTATGGCCTTGCATCCATACCTGTTTGGTTCGGTGCTGCTCCTTCTGTGTTTTTTCCCTGTAGGACGTTTTTGAAGGAAATGCTGCCTGGTTTTTTCCCGATTGGACCTGTACCACTTCCTTCCGCCCTGTCAGGATTCCTGTTATTGAAGGTTGCACCCCCTCTTAATGTCAGATTGAGGATGCTTGTTGACAAAGGTGCAATTTTGTATTCCCAAAGGTATTTTGTGTCTTGTAACACTCTGCCCCCATGTATCAGGTTTTGTGATCTAATGGGGTATCCCAACTGTTGCATTATAATTTTCTACATTTGCTTGACATAATCTGTCTCTTTTACCCAAATTATTTTCGATTTTCCTTCCAGGGTTTTTACAAATACTTGGAAATTGTGAGCTCTTACCAAGGTTCTAGATGTTGTTTTCCACAGATCTAACCCTGTGATTCCGCTCTGCATCTTTTGTTCACATCAAAACAGCTTAATCAGTGAATGGGCTTCCAGATCTGACCAGGAAAGGGGTCAGTCTGCAATAAGAGGTTCTGGATCAAAGAGCCCAAGACTCGATCTATGCTCAATGCCGTAGATCGATGGAAATGTTGCCCAATCAAGGTTCAGTGGTGGTTGTTCAAATAGATGGAAATTGAGATCGGCATCATAATAATACAGATCAAAGTTTTGATATGCTAAAAGCTTGAATATTTCTTCATACCTTTGGCGGTGATGGCGATTTTTCATCCTAAGAGCTCCATTGTTGCTCGAGACAGCACCGTCACAAAGTGTAATCCCAGATGCAGTTACAGCTATCTTCGCCGCCTGAGGAAGCATCGTATGCAACAGATCTGGTCATATTCACACCTTCGTTCTTATTATTAACCTTGACTGCAGCAGATGACATAAACCCCTTACTCTCAGCGGTGCGAAGATGACCAATGCAAGTCGTGCGTATTCAGGCTTCTTACTTATGGAGTCACCAGAGGTTTGGCAGACGTGGGTGACAGCCATTGCTACTGCAGAGAATCGAAACTGGATCACCGGCCTCTCCAAGAAATCTCCCCAACAATTTAGTAAATTGTTTTAATAAACACTCAAATAAAAACTCAATTGAAGAAATGACTTATATACGAAGACCTTTAATTTTTATGTCATAAAAACCCACTTTCATAATGTTTGGAATATGACTTTATTTTTTTTTTAACTCTGTTTTTGAGCTTTTTCACATTATTTGAGCTTGTTATGAACTGAATGACTTTTGTTTTGTTTGCTTTACAGGGGGTTGGAGCTACTGAGGCTAGGGAAAGTGACCAGGGTTTCCATTGAACTGATTTACATATGAAGGAAATGAAATTACATAAATTTGTACAATAAAATCTAAAATACTCTGTTTTTCCTCAAAATAGAGTTTTGAGGAAAAATACATCTTTGAGCACTTGATTATGAAATTTATTCGTACTGGAACCTCCTCATGTTCCTGCTAGCTATTATTGGACATTTTAAAACCCTTTTTGATGAAACCCTAATGAAACCCTAGACCTAATGACAATGAATCCCTAGAAAAGACTTTTGCAATCTTTAAGACAAAAAGGTGACTGTGTATGATTTTTGATGAAGAACACGTGCGAGTAGGTAAATGACACGAGGGAAACTATAGGAGAAGCCACTACCATCAGATGATCCATGCGCCTAATGGAATGCAGCTGATTGGGTGGGACACCTAATATGCAATGCAACAAGAGGATTTGATCTCTGACAGAGGGATGAAGATACCGACACTAACAACGGGCACCTCCATACTTACGACCTCATGGGTAGCTCCCTTAGAGGCCATATTGCTTTCTGCAGTTGCGAATTCTATAGGTGCAGACATTAGGCTATTAAGGAGCTCCTGGGTTTCCTTAGGTAATTTTTCAAACCCTGAACTGGCCACCAAATCCTCAAAAAATGCAGGGTTCATGCGCAACCAATAGCACGACACATAATCTCTCAAAATGAAAAGTGTTTTTTGTTAGGCAGCCATTTGTAATTTATAGGGAAATTCGAATTGAAATCAGGTCGTTCCCCCCAAAATCTGCTCATAATTGCTAGATTGGCGGTAGATTTTCAAATATATCGCTCTTAACTCCAACCTTAAATGCTGCCCCCCACTCCTCTTAGCCATTTTCTCACTATCAAATCATGAACAATGACAATAACGGTCACTTTTTGGCTGCCCTGCGTGGTCTCTCCTTCTATAGCGCAACTCCCTCTATGCTTGTGTTGATGCTGTGACATTCTTCCATCCTGCACAGTCCCCCAGTTGCGCATCTCTACAACCCAGGCAGTGTAGTTTATAGTCCCGTGCCTCCTTTTAGCTGCCTGGAGAGCTAAGGCTGTGCAATCGTCATATAGTCATTTGGATGGATCCCTGGTGTATGGATTCAATTGGCTGCCATTTACCTTTCCGGGAAATGGATCTCCATTAAATTTCACAAGATGAACTTCTCCACCATCAGTAATCTCCTTGATGACATATTGCCCCAACCAATGCATTTGAAAATTTCCTGGAAATTTATCAAACTTGTTGTCATATAATAAAACCAAATCGTTTACCTTGAAGGTGCGTAGTTTGATGTGTCGATAGTGCCATTCCTTTTTGTTCTCCTTCTGAACTTGCTGATGGAATCCAACAAAAAATTTGTCTTCTTCAAGCTTTTTCAGTTGTGTGAGTCTCTCTTCCAGGCTCCACGATCTGCCATTCCTATGAACGCCTCTATGTGTAGACTAGGCACAATGTACTCCATTGGCATCACGACTTCTACGCCATACACCAACCTGAAAGTTGTCTGTCCAATTAGCTTCTTACAAGTAGTTGTGTCTGCCCATAGCACCGCGGGTACGCGTACATCCCAATCATTCCTTTGCGCATTACAAAATTTTGTCAGCATGTTATACAATATCTTATTAAACGCTTCAACCATCCCATTAGCCTGTGGGTGATATGGCGTGCTCTTTTGATGATAAACTTGGAATTCTTCTATTAGCGCACTGATTGTTTCATTGAGGAAATGTGTACCGCGTTCGCTCATCAAAATCTTCGGGCAACCAAACCTTATCAGCACATATTCAGATAGGAACTTTGTTGTTGTTGCCCCTATACAATCCTTTTCAGGCTACGCCTCCACCCATCTGGTCAAATACTCAGTTGCGGCGATGATATACCACGCACTCGTCTTCTTTCCTGGAGGCTGAATCGGTCCTACAAAATCAATTACCCATTTTAAACGGCTACAACAACACTTGCGGATGTAGAGGCAACTCATCCCTCCATGATGGCCTACCCATCCTCTAACATGCATTGCATTCTCTACAATAAGATTTGGAATCCTCATGCAGTGTCAGCCACCACAACCCAACATGTAAAATATTCTATGCTATTGTGTTTCATGCATAATTTCCTCTGGCAACCCCTCCACGAGCTTCATCTAGGATGCTGCTTTGTTCAAACTCAAGCACATAACATCGCAATATCTCATATGTTCCCATCTTATACAAGTGACCTGTAATAAGAGAAAAATATGTTGCGAGCACTACCAATTCCTTCTTTTGTTGACTAGTGTATCCTTCTGGAGTAGTTCCTATTGTCAGAAAGTGTATGGTGTCTGCAAAATGATTATCTGCAATGTGCACCACAAAGATTTGTGCATCAGGCAGTCCTTCCTCCAAATTAGTGGGTTCCTCACCTGTTTCAATGTGCGACAGATGATCCGGTCCTGCAATCAATCGCCATGGCTTCACAATGACTTCAAAATCATATTCCTAAAACAACAATAACCATCTACATATTCCCCTCCCCTGCCCCCCCAACACAGGCTTGTTGACCAGGTACTTTAATGTAGAATGGTCTGTATACATCTTAAAGTTTCCACTTAGCAAGTAGTGTTTGAAATTCTGGAACGCATACACCATAGCCAAACCTTCGAAATCTGTCGTCAAATAATTCTTCTCATCCTTAGACAACTTGCTACTTGCATATGCTATAGGGTGATCTAATTCTCCCTCACAGCCTGTGTTAGTACTACTCCTAGTGCAATACATGACACATCCACATGCACATGAAATTCCTTCTTCCAATTAGGGAAGACTATAACCAGTGCAATGACCATGTTTTCTTTTAACATATCCAAGCTTCACTGACATTATTCATTCCAACATAATGTAGCATCCTTATTTAACATTTTCTCCATCGGCGCGGTAATCTGGGCATAACTCTTGATGAACTTTCAGTAATAACCAGTATGCCCCAGCATTGCACATAATTTTTTGAGACTTCTTGGCACCTCCAAATTGATTATGATTACGATCTTAGCAGGGTCCACCATTAATCCTTGTCTGCATACCACATGAACCAGCAATATTCCGAAAGGAACAAAAAACAAACATTTCTTCAAATTTAGCGTGATCTGATACCTCTGACATGTATTCAACATCAAGCGTAGACTAGGTACATGCTGCTTCACTAGCCCAAACACTGTCCAATCGTCAAAGTATACCTCCAAGAACATGTGAATGAAGTACTTGAATGCTACGATGTCTACACGCAAAAAGATCGACGACGCATTCTTTAGTCCAAAAGGCATTACATTATACTGAAAGCATCCCCATTCAGTTTTGAAGGTCATCTTACTCATATCTTCTAGCGTGATCTTGATTTGATGGTACACTGAGAACCCATCAATGAACGAATATGATTCCTGTCCTCCTACATTATCCAACACTTACGCAAGAATCATTCAAATTCCTGAGATCTACGCATATCTTTATATCATCCTTCTGCTTCTTTTCCTGAACTACCATAGGACTTACCCAATTGGACTCCTCCACTAGTTCAATGATTCCTACCGCTAACATTTTGTCTAATTCTAAGCATACTTAGGATTGAGGTGATATGGCCTCTGCTTCACAGGATTCGCATCTAGTTTCAATGTTATCCTCATTACCCCTAAATTTCCTATAATCCCTTTCAGGTCTGAAAAATTTGTAGGGAAAAAAATCCTAATACTCGCGGAGCAATTCAACAACCTTATCCACTGTAGCATCATCCAAATAGTCCCCTATCTTTGCAAACATTGGCTCTGCCTCTGTCCCAATGTTCACTTGTCTCATTTTTAGCGATGCGGTGATATCAAGATTCTCTATCTGTGGCCCCTCCACTTCGCAGTGACCTTTTGTTTCCAAGATATTAATGTTCCTCAGATCCTCGTATTCCTCTTCAGTGGTCACATTGTATCACTCCAGCGCATGGCACAACTAGGTGTTCCAATCTGGTTGAATTAAATCCAAGGGATCTTATGATATTCTGAAGATTGCTGATTTGAACTCCTGCAGTGCTTCAAACAATGTAAACTTTGAAACGAGAACTGATATTGCTACCCGTTTCGTAGAGATAGAAAAAAAGTGACCTGATTTTGAAAAGGGGTGATGTAGAACCACATGTTTTTTTTAGAGCATATTTTTTGGCACTTTAATTTTTTTTTATGTACATTACATTTGAGAATGGTAGTGATTTTCATGCTGATCTGAAAAAGTGGGTATTCTGCATCATACCCTTTTTTTAAAAGACCTATTTTTTGGCTTTAAATTTTCTAATCTATAAAATGTAAATAATTATTTTGTAAATTTGATAATTTTTGAAGTGGTCGTTTTCTTCATATTTTCTTGTTTTTTATTTTAATTTTAATATTTTTGTAGTGAGGTTTTTATTGTTTTGCAATTCTAATTAGAAGGTCGATATTTTGAATTTTCGATATTCTACATATTTATACATCCTTAATTAATTTTTCAATCCACATGAAATAATTGTTTATAAAAAACAATATTTTTTAACAATGGACATAAAAATAACCATTTTTAACATAAATATAACTAAAAAAATACACATTTTGACAATTTTTTGCTAGAATTGACATGTCAAAATCACAATTTTTATATGAAAATTTTAACTAAAAATGGTTAAATAATAGTTTTGTTTTATGAATTTCATGTCAAAAAAATAATAATAATCAAATTTTTTTCAAAAAATAATGATTAACTTAAAAATCAATGCGAAATCACATATTACAAATATTGAACGCATAAAAACCTTAATTGAGTGTTTATTCTTTTCATAAAATGTCAAAGTCAAAACATTGCAAAGCTTGATTTCCAAGCACAACTTAAATTTAATCAACAATGTCACGTAATCCAAACTCTTCTTCCTCTAGAGTTTCATCATTATCTTCTTCCACAATATTTTCTGCTTCCTTTTGCTCATTTTCCTCTTCTAATGGATCTTTGATGTCCGCGAATCTCCCAATGTATGTCTTTCCAAACATTCCATGTAGTGGTGGTTGGGGTTCCTTTGCCTTTTTTTCCACACGTGATTCACTAAAGTCCCCTTTCTTCAACCCAATTTCTTGCATTGCATCTGGAATAAATTGAAGAGCATTAATTCTTTGCTGAATGAAATTGCACTATACTGGATCTTTTTCAATTGCAATGCAATTTCTTCATTTTTAAAGGTAACATGCTAGTGTTGTACCTAATTATCAAGCAAAAAAGAAATAATGAACTAAATTAGTACAATGACATATTAATTAAAAAATAACATATTGAAATTCAATTCCATATAATAAAACTTACCTGAGCCAGAAAATAAATCTAGAACCCAATCTCCTTCATTTGAACATGTGTATAAGATATTTAATCAATAACTGTGGTTTTTGATAAATGTTAACTATCTCTCCTTTTTCTTCTTTGTCTTCATATGTTAGTTTTCTCACAACAACATCATAAGTCAGTATTTGGCTATGACTCTTTCTGTCTACTCGATTAAAAATCATAGACATATGGCTATCATCTTTTGCCCAACTATCAATATGAATGAACTCAAAATAATTTATAAATTGTTGGTCTTCATTGTTAAGAAGATTTGACTTTTGCCTGTAACATGAAAGTTCAATTAAATTGTACATAAATGAAATTTTCAACATTAATGAAATATACATTTTAAACGTCTTACCATGTAAGCTGCATCCTTGAATTTGTTTTCCCCTTGAAGCTTGACAATATCATTGCCAATTGTGTGTCTGAATGAAATGTCACAAATCTCCATAATGGTGATGACGTGACTTCTACAAATCCCGCAACCACTTTATTAAGAGCTTGATAAGTATAAGGGTCACTATCATAGTCAATGTTTGGACTATTGAAACCATGGGAAATATCTGCAATGACTAGGGCATAATCCCTTTTAGGTATGAGTTTAGCAATGTCTTCACAATTTCCTTGTATTACTTGATACTGAATAGTGTCTAGCCCATTCCAAATGAAATGATTACGAGTTGGATCAAGTTCAACATTTTTAATACGTTGCTTCCACCGTCTTTCGATCTTTATTTTTTCAATAAAGGTTTTGAAACTATCTAATGCTCCATTATCATCCTTCTTCATGTTTTATAAAATAAACAAATGTATGTGTAAGTTATAAATTAAAAATAGTATACATATGAATAAAAATGAATGTATAAATCAAGATACCTTTTTAAATGCAAGATAAAAAGCTTTTAATGTTGATGTAGAACTCGAATCTAGATAGTTGTGTACAAAATCATCCCAACTATCTTCATTCAACAATCTAACCATTTGTTCTTGAATTTTCATGTAAACTTTGTGATTGCATAGATAAAGTAACAAAAAGTTAATATAATGATTTGTATAACAAATACTACCAAGAACAACATGTTTTATTTAAAAGATAAATATAAGCTAGAAATAAATAAAAATAATTCAACAAAATTACTTTTGAAATTCTTCAGACATTTCCTCCAATGATAATTCCCCTAACCTCACACGAGATAATATTGTTTTGACAATTTTTTCATCTTTCACTCCTTGCATCGCCCTCCAAGGTGTGATAGTCATATCATCTGGAAGCTGCTTCATTTCAGGAGCTGATTTACTATTGCTACATATCAATGGCTTAGACTTTTTGACCCTCTGGTTTTTAATGCCAATGTCTTTCCACATGCTAAAAATCTCATCAATAAACTTCCAAACATCTCCATTTCTAAATGCCAATTGGAAAATGTTATCAACACCTCTGAATAAATCACTACTTTTGTTTCCTTTTCCACCTTTTGAATTGGTTTTCTCTTCAATTTGATAGCCTGTTTCCATACAACATTCCTTTTGGAAATCTGCAGTAACATTTATCCTATCCCCACCACATTTTTCTTGAAATTCACTATGAATAAATCTCACCCTTTGGATGAAAGTCATGGACATCCTATATTAATTATCTGAATTATGATCCCATGCCACTAAATTTGCTTCTATATCTGATAAACCAGCATAAATGATACATTTCATTGTTTCAAAACGTGGGTTATTAGGATATTCCTCCATCAATTGTCTTTGAGCTTCTACAGAATGGTTCCCCCCAAGCACATAATAATTGTATTCAAAACATTTTGACTTATAAAATGCTTCTTTGTTGGGAACTTGAAGTGGATCAACAAGAAGCACATAACTAACCACATGAACATATGGATTGTACCTCATCAATGTCTTTAAGTTTTGAACATGTAGATGATGTGGCTTTCTAACTTGATATTGACATTGTCTTTCACTTGCCTTATAGGTTTGTATGACATTAAGCTGAAATGTACGACCACCATCAATTAAGTTTCTCTTTGTCAAATTCTATCGAATGGCATTTTGTTTTGTTTTGATAATGCCATCCTCTAAATCAGCTCCTGGTGTAATGATTTCTCTACTTTCTTTTGAAGTTTCACTAGGTTCTTGACTGCTGGTAACGACTACTTCAAAATATTCAACTTTACTTTACTTTGTCATAACATTCCCAATAGATTTATTCTTGGGCATTGTTACTTTTGGTCTTTTACAGCTCTTTTCAGTTCCAATGTCATTTTCAGTGATGGCAACATATGCTTCACTCTCAGTTTCAACTTCATCGTCCTCAAAAGTAACTTGTTTACCCTTGCTAGATTTATCCACCAGAGGCCTTTTCTTCTAATTATTTGGATGTAGTTTTGTAGCATCATCAATTACTACATTTTTCTTGTTTTCCATATGTTCTTCTGACACTCAGTAAAAACTGCTGACAACTTTCATGATATCATGTTCTATGAAATGAATGCCTCCAAACCTAATTGAACAACTTTCAACAAGATTCTGCCAAACAAAATATCATATGTCAATAAAAACAAAGTTAAAAAATATAGCGAGACACTTTCAAGAATGCAAAATACAAATATAAATAACAATACTTACAATGTTTTGTGTCATCTCATTTACGATTTGTTTACACAAATTTGTAGATACCTCTCTCGTGTCATACAATGAATATGATAGTCAGTATTTTAATCCTTTCATGTGACTTGGGATCTTTTGTAAGTATGTAAACAACTTTAGTGTCTGATACCGAACACATATCTATGACTCTTCCCATCACCTCAAAAATTCCATTATCATTCGTTATATCAATATATAGATATATATTCACATTTGTGCTTTCTTTTTATTTCACATACCAGATTCTTGATGGAAATTTCACCTCTTTTGAATTCTTCCAGTCTGAAATCATCTTCTTATCACTTGAGGCACTTGAAAGATTTGTAACCATGAGCTCTGGTGGAGTTCGTTCACCAATGTTTCTTGAAGATGCACCTTTAAGAGTCTTTGGTCTAGAAAGATTCACATAAATTTTCTTTGATGCCATTTTCCTGAAAAATAGAAACACATAAATCAGTAAATAACAAAAACATATTAACTTTAATTAACAACGAAAATATATCATAAATTTTTTATTTGTGGGTGGGCGGGTGAAGGCGGGCGTGGGCAAGTCAGTGGGTTGGCGGGGCGGACCGGGTGAGGGCGGGCAGGTGGGTGAGGGCAAGGTAGGCCAAGCAAGGGTGGTGGACGGGGCAGGCTAGGCGACGCCCCCTTCCTCACCCACCGCCCCTCACATTCTAAAAGGGTATGCATTAACATTCTAGTGTAAAAAAAGTAAAGCACAAATAAAACATTCCAAAATTAACTATATATATTATATGAAATGTCCGATTTTTTTAATAAGTACAAAAAAAAATATATGTAATGGCGCCCCGCCACACCCACCAGC